>CATIWR010163065.1:0-119154 GCA_949677035.1 Omphalea diandra | reverse complement strand
TTTCCCAAGAATAATTAATATAAATCTATATATATATATATATATATATATATATATATATATATATATATATATATATATATATATATATATATATAAAATCAATTCTAATCTTAAATTCAATTTTGGACTAGTATTTATCATTTGTTAAATAATTGTATTAGCAACATAATATTTTTTGCAAGTGGTAATACAATATATTATCATGTTGCAAATAAACTAATAATTAAATATTTTTATTTCTTCAATTAATAATAAAAAATAGAAAGTTTAATAATATAAGAAGTTTTTCACTTAAAAGCAATATAAAAATTTAATAATATAAAAAGTTTTTTACATTCATTCTCTTTAAGGGTTTAATAAAAATAAGTATTTAATTTTGTATAATAAAAATTAAAAATGCTAAAAATATGAAAATTTTAACAATATAGAAAGTTTTTCACATAAAAATAATTTAGAAAGTTTAACAATGTAAAAAATTGTTCACATTCATCATCTTTAAAACTTTAATAAAAATATTTAATTTTATATAACAAAAAATTAAAAATACTACAGAAAAGAAGGGTAATGAAAAAAAATAAAATTATGATTTTTTTATGTTTGATTGAAAAAATTATATTGTTTAAAGTTACTATATCAATTTAATTATACTATATCAATTTAATTATACTTACACTTTTTACTATTTTATTTACTTAAAAATCTAATTAGACAGTAATTTTTATAAATTAATAATATATTATAAAATAATAATATTTTTCAATTATTATTTATATTAATTTTAATTATTTAACTAATCAACTAATTATTTAATAAAAATAAATATTAAATTATTAAAAATTTGTTATTATAATTATATCATGTAATAGGAGTTCACAACTAATTACCATATAATTCTTGAATACTATATTTTGGAAAAAAAAAAATCTAACCTTAACATGATATGCATATGAGATTTTTAACTAAATGCCCAAATCTTAATCACTAGATGTGCTTGAAGCTACCATTTTGTATCTATGTCATTTTTGTCACTATAGGTTAAAAAAAAAAAAAAAAAAAGGAAAAGAACTGGTGACGTTTGCTGACTCTATAACTACAAATGTGATTCTCAAGGAGGGCATGTTGCAATCAAGTAAAACTGTAACAAGGAAATAATTCAGGAATGGATTAACATCTATATATGTTTGGTACAAAAAAAAAAATTAAAGCCAAAAAAAGAAAAGAAAAAAAAAAAAAATATATATATATATATATATATATATATATATGCCAAAAACTTGTTTTTGTTGGGTAAATATAATTATCTTATATATTCTGTTAATAATATAATAATACATAAAATAATTATAATTATCTATCAAATTTATCTATATATTTTTTAAATAGAAAGATACACATATGTATTCTCATTTAATCTATATGTAAATTGTTCTATTAGTTAAATGTATAATTAAATTTAAGAAATCTTTGAAAATAGGAATCATCTTGTTTCAAAAGTGATGATTTGCGCTTAATATTCCCAGAACATAGAATCCTTTATTCTGTTCAGTTAGTTTCCATGAAAATAATAATTTTTTTATAAAACAATTTTTGAAGGTTAC
This sequence comes from Omphalea diandra, assembly GCA_949677035.1. Classification (NCBI taxonomy): domain Eukaryota; kingdom Viridiplantae; phylum Streptophyta; class Magnoliopsida; order Malpighiales; family Euphorbiaceae; genus Omphalea; species Omphalea diandra. The sequence goes on along the minus strand of CATIWR010163065.1, from coordinate 117,553 downwards.
ATCACATAACTAATAAAACTAGATAATTTTTTTAGTATAAATATGGTCAGTTGAAACATTTCAACTTCTCTTATAATTTTCATCATACATATGTTTCTTACATTATTACGTTCTAGTTAGTACTAGTTAATTAGTCAAATAAATGCACTACTTGAACTAAACTAGCACAGTCAAATACTATATATGTAACTAACCTGAGCCTATTAATTTTTCTTGGATACATTGAAAATATTTAAAAGTAATGGAACTATCAAATTTTAATTCTTTATCTTTTCTATTATGAAGCCTGCAATCGCCCATCAATTATTTGTGAAATAGTTAATTCTCTTAATTTTATTCATTTATTTAAATTAGTGGGTTTTTTTTTTCAATTTCTGCTATTGCATCTATTTCATACATACTAATTAAGGATTAAGAATTGTGCCTAGTTTTACATCATATATAGTTTTTACTATTTTTTATTTTCTGGTACTATTGATCTTTAGCCTAAATTTCAAATGAAGGCATCAATTATTTTTGAAATATTTTATTTTCTTAATTTTAATCATTTATTAAAATTAGTGGATTTTTTTTTTCAATTTCTGCTATTCCATCTATTTCATATATACTAATTAAGGATTAAGAATTATGTCTAGTTTTATATCATATATATTTTTAACTATTATTTCTTTTCTGATACTATTGATCTTTAGCCTAAATTTCAAATGAAAGGAATTAATTTTAAAAAAATTCTTCTATTTATGATCAATCGCTAAAAAATAAAACATAAAAAAAAAAATCAATATGTTTTGGAGGAGGTAGGAGGTCGGAGGTTGTGAAGATATATATTAATTGCAATCGGTGAGGATAGAGTTTCATTTTCATATACATTTGTTTTTCAAAACTTTCATCATGATGCTTGGGCAAATTATCTAATTTCAATCATATCCCCTAGTGGCAAACAAAAAGAAGCTAACCCTTAGATCCTCTATTCACTCGGTATATCACTGCACCAAATATTTATATGTGACCGACAACTCTCTGTGTGTGTGTATATATATATATTTTACTTATTTTATTTGGTACTATTATTTATGTTTTTAAAATTAAATCGATCAATAAACTAATCAGTTAATTGGTTTATGAATTAAGTGGTCTGATCAATCTAGTTCAATCAATCTCATAAGAAATAAAATTTAAAAAACATTATTGAAGTAATTTTAAAAATCAAAAAAATATTAAAAATATATGTTAATATATTTAAAATATAAAAATTATCTTAAAAACCGAACTGAATCTAATCAAATCAATCATCTATCTAATTTTCAATTTTATCAGTTTGATTGACCGGTTTAGTCCAGTTTTCAAGACCTTGATTATTATTGATATGTAAATTAACAAAGTTAATTGTCAACTATGATTAAACTTTTGAATTATGGGAGGAAACAGCTTACGTAATTAAAATAAAATTTTCTCTCTAATACTTAATTAATTTTGTTTGCTTGTTGGGAGATGGAGATTGATAGAGATTAATATAAGATACATTAAAAGGTATTAAGCTGTCATTCCATCAAAGAAGCTTTATAATATTAATATGTTAAGCCCCACAAAGGTTCACATCAGTTGAAAAGTTGATGGGAGAATGTGAGATCAGAGTATGGGCAAGCTCATATCTCTGCTTTTTGCGCTTTCTTCCCTTACCCTAAGAGCATGCCCACCCTTTATTTTTTTTTTTTTATTTGCCTCCCTTTCTTCCTCAAAGCAACTCTTCTTTATTGAAAGCTTTTCAACCTTTCCCTACCTGGTTACCTTTTATAAATTTGCTATCTTCAAAGATTCACTTCAAATTCTTTTTTTTTCTTGTTCAAAAAAGCTGTTAATTAAGTAATATATTTATATATGAAATTATGCATCAGGTTTTATCAAATTTTGTAATTGTTACTCTCGCTTTCATGAATCCTCAAAGACTCATCTTTAGAAATCAAACGTGTAATTGTGTGCTTTCCCTTTAATTCTCTAATGACATATACAGCATAAATAAATTATATGTGTATATTAGACAAAAGAGGCGAACCCAGTTGGTATAGGCACACCTTCCTCTCTCCTCTCCCGATCAAAAAAATTTATAATTGCATACTTGCTGATATATGGGCAAGGGTACTTGATGAAGGTGGAAAAGTGGAGAAGTGAGAATTGACATGTAGAAAATGGACCAACCCCAACTCCGTCCAGTAAGGAAGATCGTTCGAAATAAATATTCAAGGAGCGGAAAAAGACAAGAAAAGACGAGGTTCATTCCCATCTCTGCGTAAGATAATCGTCTCATTATTTAGATATGGAGGTGTTGCCCAGCCAAGTCAAGTAAATCAATGACCTTATAATCCGATCAAGAGGTTTCTTCCCGATGAGGAGGGAACGAAACCTGGAAGTGCCACCCACTTATGATGCCACTAGATTTAGTAGCTAAGGACATTTACTTTTTCCTCATTTCTCACAAAACACATTTAGGTTTTCGAGACACTGCTCTCCTCCATCCTTCTAAGTGCAATCATTCTGCTGATTTAGGCCTCACAGTGGATTTGCTAAGTCACACCCAGCATTCCAGCTCACTTCATCGATTCAGTGCAGAACCAGAGCTCATGCTGACTCATCACTTGAAACAGTTCGACAAACAACGAGCTAACATTACTACTAATCAGCTAGATTAAACCATAAAAATAAGAAACGAGTACATAAACATAGAAAATGTGCATGGGATTCTAAGAAATACTTGTGATCGTGCATGTGCGTATATATTTATATATTATATTGTTATTATTTTCACAGAAATCTGTGTTAACTAATACAAATTGCATTGACGCTTTTTTATGTCAGATTGAATGGCGTGTTAGAAATATGTATATCAAATGCGTCATTTTAACTTTTAACCCAAAAAAAAAAAACATAATTTTTAAATTCATTGAATATAACTTTACCAATGAAAATAAAAATGCTATAATAAAATAGGAACAAAAGGAGCTAAGTAATTTAAGAAACTAGGTAACCCAGAAACAATAAATTAATAGCTGTACAACTGAGTAAAATAAAATAAAAGATAAAAGGACCCAATAAAGTTTTGCTATTTGATAAATGTATATGATCTTTAATTTGTACTATAAATTTGACTTTCTATATATAAACTCTTCAAGAATATTTGTAGATTTATTAACTATGGAGTACTCCATTGTGTAAGTGCTTTGACAATTCATCACCTCTAGAGATAATAATTTTTTATCTAATTCAAAATAGTTAAAAAATAACTTGATTCAATATGAGGTTAATCTGACTTAAATTTGACTCAATTTGAAGTTCACCTAACTAAAAATTCGATCTATGAGCTAACTTAAATTGACTCGATCTAGACATGATTAATCAGATTTAAATTATTTAAATATTAAAATTTTATTTTATTTTAAAAATTCAAAACTAAGAGTGAACCAACTTGACTTGAAACTTTAAAATGACTTGAATTTTCTTTTTTATGTCTTATCTCAAAGTAACTTAACCTAAATCAACATAAAAAAATAATCCAAAATTAATTTGATCCTACCTAAATTTATTCGATTTGACTCATTTACCACCTCTAACCACCCCCCATTTTTCACTTTTTACTAAGTCTCCCACTTATCTATAACTCAATATCTAAGGCCTGAGATTAACTCTCTTTTAAACCTCCATCTCATAAGCTAGGCTTAATTAATTTAATTAATTTTTTTGGAAAAATTGATTTAATAGAATTACCTATAATTAAATTATGATGTGAATCAAGTTCAAATAACTAATACAATCTAAGGCTTTGAATTTCATATTACAATTTAGAAAAATTTAGAAGAAATCTAGAAATGCTAAGAAATCAATCAATCAAAATATATATATAATTAATTTTATTTTCATATTTAGTTTATATGAGCGATTGTCATTTGTTAATGAACTATTTATTTCTGAAAAAAATTTAACGTTTATGAAATCAATTGTTTGATATATAAGAAATTAAAATTTTCATATAATATTATCTAATTAAAAATCATTATAAATAGAAATAAAAAATATTAAAAATTATAAAATAGATAATTAACAATACAAGGTTAAAAATAGTTTTCAGATATTATCTAAAATAAATATTATATACTTAATCACATATTTTATATGAATATTTTATTAGTATTTTAAATTATTTTAAATAATATATTAAATTATAACCATATAAAGCTACTAGTAAACTAATTGATTGTACATACTGAGTTTAAGTTAATTAATAAGAAGTTCTTGTCCTCATATTCAGAGGGAAGCTTAAAGTGTGGAATTTGCCACCAAATGCGATTAATTATCTTTCTCTTTTCCTTCAAAAAGAGTAATGATCATATGCAAAAAAGTTGCAATAGTGATCCGGAAAAAGGTGAATTCACAATCAACATTTATTTATTTATTTATGTCTATAAGGTTCCCTTTCTTTACAGGCTACAATTATTAGAATTAAACTAAACAGTATAATAATGATTTTGACCAAAAAAAAAAAGAAAAGACGAAAAATAAAAAGACGAAAAGCCAAGCTAAGTATTTGATTAGCCATAGCCACTCAAAAAGTAAACCAAAATATATCAGTTGGTGATTTTGTGTATAAGATAGACTTACTTTCATTTTAAATTATAAACAACTTTAGGGGTCCATTAAAGACTTATAATAAGTAGAACAAGTTCCCTTTTTTCCAGTCGAAGGCAGTCAACCTTAGCGTCAAACCTCCACTAACTTAATTTATGTTCTTTTATGTGCCCCTTTACTCTATAGATAAGACTTGTCCATTTTAAAGTACTTATTGCCTGCCTTTTCTCAAAATAACTTCTTTAGTTGTACAAATAATTAAGTTAAAACATCAACATTCTATACAGCGATCATACCATTTGCTAATAATTAATTAGCATAGTTTTTTCTTTCCCAAAATTATTATTTTGGTGGGAATTAATAATTAAGCTGGGGTGACTGCCAATGTAATTTTTAGCTCTAGTTCATAAAAGATGTTTAGACCAATATTTAATTCAAAGCATACACAGATTAACCTGATAGATTTAGTTTTGTGGTGAGATGTAACGGTCAATAGCTAACCATCTTCATGACTTCCATTAATAATGTATATTGTAGCATTGCAATTTACATTCTGAAAATAAAAGTCTATGTTGATTAAAAATCTTATTACATAATTGCTCCAATTTTTTTTGTGATAAATCTATCTCTTTGGTTACTCGGGATTTAAGGTATAATGACTTCACTTAAGGTATCATATGAGAGTAGGTTAAAGAAAGAGTTGAGCAATGAACTATGAATGAAGATTGACCTTTAAATCTGGTTTGAAAATTATTTTAATAAAATATACGTGAGAGTTAAGAGAGATTTAATTATATACATTAATCTTTAAATATCTTTTTTTCTTAATCTTCAAATTAAAAGTTAAATAGTAAAATATAAAATTTTAAGTGATTTATAATCATTAACTTATAATTCATTGAAAAACTCTTAAAAAATAAAAATAACTAAATTTCATTTACATTCCATTTCATACCATTTCAATATTACCATATAGTTTTCTTTTTCATCCTAATAACTGTAAATGAAACACATAAAATATTTCTCAAAAAAAAAAACATTGGAGTTTATTTGCCAAGAAAAGCGGTGTCACGAAAATCTGTTACATGAAGTTCAAGAGAAATCCATCTTACAATTAATAATGAACTTGTGTTTGTTGAACTGAATGAACTACTTTCAACTTCTTCCAATTATTATTCAATCTTTGATTTAGTTGGATAATCATGAAATAATTAGGGGGATAAAAAGACATGATTTTTCCTTGCAATTTGCAACCTATTATATAGAGTCAAATACCTGGTAAAATCCTTAAAAGGAGGTCTAAAGTAGCAGGAATTTAAAGGTGTCTGAGAATAAGACAAAAGTCATGGAACCCAAGAATATATGCTTTGTCAAGCTTTGCTTAGGCCCTGAAAAATCCAACGCTATGGGGGGGCCATTGCTTCTCTTTGGCCTCTGCTTTCCATCTCCACCCACCACTCATACTCTTAATTATATATTGCCTCATTCTCTATGATTCTCTGTATATAAATATATATTATATTAGCATATATAACACCTTAGTGTTTCATTAATATCTCTGGCAGACTGGCATCATTCTTGCTTATTAAATAATCTCTTACATTAAGGGCACATGTTTTGCCACGCATTCTTGTCTATGTCCATTGCCCATGTATATAATCTTTTTAACTTTAGCCTTTTTGTTCATGTACAGTTATTTGCATTTCGATCATTTTATGCATTGTAGACATTTCTCCACTTCGATTTTAATTTAGTCTTTTCAGTATATGTTAGTGCAATTGAATTGCCCTATGGAATATATACAAACGGCATATATTCATCAACATTGAATTAGGAACTTCCAATGATGAAGAATTGAAATTTCTCTTATAACTTGCCTCTCGATCTCTTTACTGAATTTAATCTTAGAACAGGTGATTTGAATAAAAAATTAGTGTTTAAACATATTGTTTCGAAAGTTTAATGAGAAAGGAGAAGCAAAAAAGAAGATTAATAATAAGAATCGAATCGAGAAATAGTGATGGGTTATTAGATGATGGAATTGAACAGTGAAGCTCTTCATTGGCTCAGTACGGAAAATGAAAAAGATACAGTAAAAGTTTTTTTTTTTAAAAAAAAACCCATGAAAAAGTGAACTAGGAAAGGAGAAAAGATTGACGAATTCTCATAAATTTCACAAGCATCTTTGTTTCTCATATTTTTAGAAGAGTGACATGAAGAAGAAAAAGATACTAAAGAAGAAAGAAAGAAATAGAAAGAGAGGAAAGAAATCACCTTTGACTGATATTGCCCCAAATCAAAAGACACAATTTCAAAATTGTCATGTTTGAAAGCAATATATATATATATATATATATATATATATATATTGCTACAATATAATATATGATGTCATTGTGTAAAGTTTCAAATTTATATGTAAATAAAAAAGTTTTAAATTATACATGTAATTCATAGTTTCAAATTTATATGTAATTAAAAAAGTTTTAAATTATATATGTAATTCATTATTACTAGTTGATAATTTACACTTTGCACTGTTATAATTTAATATATTATTTAAATATATTTAAAAATATTAATAAAATTAAATATTCATACAAAATATATAATTAAATAAATAATATTATTTTTAATATAGATAATATATGAAAAATATTTTTTAGGTTTATATTAGTTGCTTCTTTTGCATTGCTTTTAATGATTCTTTATCTGTATTTATAGTTATTCCTAATTATTTAATTTTATCTGAAAATTTCAATATTTATGTGTAAAACAGTTAGTTGGATAAATATTAAATTTTTATTTCAAATAAATAGTTAATTAAAAAATAGTAATTATTTGTCTAAAATTGAATCTAAAATTATAATTGGATATAAATCAATAGCAAATCTGCACAACAATAACTTTTAAATATATTTAATATTTATTTTTATTAAATAATTAAAACTAATATAAAAATAATATTAATATTTTATAAAAAAATTATTATCAAGTAAATAAAATAATAAAAATATTATTATTATTATTATTATTTAAAATTTTAAAAGATAAAAAAAAAAAAGTAAAAAACAGACTTATTATAACATTTGTAATAATATATGTGAGAGCCTCGAAGTTTTGCAATAATTATTGCTTTCACCAGCCAACAGTCTCTTCCCAACAACAATGATTCAAAACACCAAAAATTTGCTCTGACATAAGCGTTCTTACGAGATCACTCATTTCCTGCTATTTTTACTGGCCACGTTCAACACTGGTATTTTCACTGTTTCTATTGACGATGGAAATACATAATACTTTATTCCTTTTTATATGACATTTTTTGGTAACATATGACATTTTTTTCTCAAAAAAATTATTAGTTAAACCATATTTTAAGAAAAAATACTAAATTACTTTTTTGGATTAACGCAATCAATTAATATGTACGGTAATTATATACCAATAGTACTTAATAAAGATAAAAATAAAATTAAAATATTATAATTATTCTAAAGTGATAAATATTTTGAAAAACATGTTTTAATAGATATCAGATAAAAAGGAATTGTGTATTTCCTTTACACCTTTTTGGAAAAATAGTAAGGTAGAGAAAGAAAGGATGAGGAAAAGAAAAAGAAGAGAATGATATATTTCTTTCCCTAATTTATTTGGAAATATATAAAATTAGAGATAGCAAATGGAAGAGAAAATTTTATTCTCTTGTTTGGAAAATGGTGGAAAAGTAAGGGAAAGTAAAGTTTTTTAAGTTAAAATTACTATTTTATCCTTCATATTATAACCTTTGCTAATGAGACTATATTTTTTTAATAAAAATTATTTATTATTGAATTGAATAACCACATTAATATATATATATATATATATATACACACACACACACTTAAATATTAAACTTTTATTGGAGTTATATTATAATACAGTATGATTCAATTTACAAAATATTAGAGTTGTATTATTAATTAGTATCGTAATAATTAATAAAACATTGATTTATTTGCGTTATAAAATTTATTGATGAAATATGTTTTAAAATTAATAAAGTTGAAAATTTTTATACAAATTTAAACAAATAATATTAAATAAATATTTATGCAACACCTATATGAACAAATGATTTTCTTTTAATATTGATGAATTTGGTAATCGTTTGTATTATAAAATTTCATAGAATATATAAAATAGTTAAATTTACGGGTTTATATGTATTTCAGACTATAGCTAATTACTTTGCCTTCTACTTTTTTTTAACAAAGACTAAACAACAAGCTTACCAAAAAAAAAAAAAAAAGAAAAAAGAAACGAAGATGAAGTAGGAAACAAGTTAGATGAGTAGTTTTGTCAAACACTATTGTAATTTGTTCCTTTCTCCTCATTTCCTCTATATAAATGGGGAGAATAAGTTTTGTGGGTCCTAAAAGAAAGTTTTATTGTACATATTTCATTCTCTATATTTTCCACACCACATCCAAGCTGGGAAAAATCTCATTCTTTTCCCTTTTTTTCTTTCTTCATTCTTGTCCTTTTTCCTAAATAATGGCTTAGAGCTTGCATGGGAGTTGATTAGAGAGTGTTAAAAAATGAAATGTACCCGTTTATGAGTTTTTTAAAATATATATAGAGATTAAAAGTTTACATCAATTTATTTTTAAATGTGTAGTTTTCTTAATCTCCAATAGAGAGTTAAGAGACTAGAATGAAAAGATTTTAAATAATTATATTCTATTTCACATCTTTTAATTCTATTCCATTTCATATTTTTCTACTTTAAAACAACTCTCATGCAATACCTTATGGCAGCACAAAACTCAAATTACGGGATCAGACCAATAATATCAGATATTATTTCAAGTGAAAAAAATTAAAGAAGCATAAACAGCTTCAATGGCTGATCCAATCCAACCCATATTTTTTAATCTGTCAAAAGAAAATCCATAGTGACTCGGACCAGCTCACCTCTACCAACAAATGCTTTTTAGTAGTCCGGTCCTGGTTGCTGAAATCATATTCATGCACAGTGCACACACCTCTCATCCATTATGATGATGCTATGATTTGATGTCTTCTTCCATTGTTAATCCTCCCTCCGAATATAAATTTTTACCCTTTTATTGGCATGTGGTAAAATAAGGAAGTAGGAAACAAAAATAACAAATAACAAATGATTGTAATTTTTTATAATTTGAGAATGAAAGGAAAATAAAGAAAAAATTAATTATTTTCCTCTATTTTTCTCTCAAAATATAATGATTAAAAAAATTATGATAAATTTATATTTTTATCCTTTATACTTTTCTATTAAAGGAGGAAAAATAAAATTATTTTCTCTCTTTTTTTCTTTATCTAAACATGAAGAGAAAAAATAAATGAAGAATAATAAAATTTATTTTCTTTTTTTTATTTTTTTCCCTCTAAACAATTTTCTAAACATAGAGTTAAAGTCTATAAATGGATTCAATTTTTTAATCATTTGTATTAAAAATTGAAATTGAATTGTTTGCTCATGGGATTCAAAGCCTATAGTAGGGCACCTTGTCATTATTCAAGCCTCTAGAATCTGTACAAAGTGTTGAGCTACAAAAACAGTTTCAATGAAATGATCACTCTAAAAAAAAACAGTTTCAAAAACAGTACAAAGCTTTTAATTTTTTTTTTTAAAAAAAAAGGAAAAAGAACAAGAACAAGAAAATACTCAAATGTATTAGGTTACTTGCACATCCTAAAATCATAAAATCATTCTCCAAAAAAGTCGTACATAATTCAGTAACTCTGGACGTACGTAACCATTATTCTCAAGGTATATTGTCAGATCATTAATTTCCCCTTCAGAAAAATGCTGGTCCTGAAACCTACAGATGTTTTTCTGAATTCTAGTTAATAGAGTTACGCCACTGGCTAGCATGAGAACCTCGTCAAAATTATCTTAGCTTCTTTCCTGAAGAGAAGGATGCTAGCTCTATTCCTCTCGGCCTATCTCGTCATTAACATTTCCATTGTACATTTTATTTGCACCACCTTCACATTTCCTTCTCTTCAATGCCTCTCCAATCCGATTAGCATCTATTTTATTCAAATTATCAACTGGGACAATCTGACAAATTGGTTGACTGTTCCCATCGCCATCATCAATGATACCGCTTGCGCTGCCACTAATGCTCGTTTGACATTGTAACATTTCTTTCATTCCAAACGTTCTGTGACCCAAACCCTGGGATTCTATTACAGATCTGCTGCTAGATTATGAACTAGAAATTGATACGCTTGTAATCGTTGCTTGTGGGTACTGTTGATCATCTTTCCAACTGAAGCTCTAGGTTGTATGACCCTCCCATGTGTCAAACGTAGAGCTTGTTTCTTGTCTTGCTTCAACAACCCGACCATCTCTCGGATGACCTCTAAATCATTTTGGGGGGGGGGGAAGCAATGAGCAACAGGAACTAACACGTAAATGAAATATAAAAGAACCGTTCAAAGCAAAAGTTGGAGTGTGTAATTCTCAAGGTAAAGGAAATTAACATGCACATGTTCCAAATCTAACACTTCCTCAGAAACTTATACAGCAGCTTTTAACTAGCATTAAATTATTATATACATATAGATAAAAAATGGTACACCCCAATATACCTTCTAATTTTTCAGGTGAGATATCGAACTCCAGCCACCAAACCTTTCCCTGTTCCGTAGGCAATTTCACTTTCTGCAGTTTGGCAGCAAGGAAGATGGAACCAACTGATAAAAGAACATGATCATTCAAAAAAATACAAAGAGATTCCCTTTAAATCTATGCAGGACCACATACAAAGAATAAAGTGCTTACCAGTCATTCACAAAATTCCAAGCAACTTTTGCAAGATCTGGGAGTATCTTTAAATTCTTTAAAGCATTAACAAGTGGCCTGTAGGGGACTTGGATATCAAGATCATCACATGCAATTGTTACCAATAACAGCCTCTCTGCACTTGTGATCAATTCCTTCTGCTTATCATAAAATTCCTAAAAACAAAAAGGTATTGGATAAGCAAGTATGAAAGTGACGAATCTGCATCACATGAAATCTTACAGAAGCAGGGAAATGTGCACCTCACTATTCTTCTGATTCTTTGTGGGGCAGAAGAATCCAATTTGTATATCATTTCATAAGCCACAACAACATCCCTCAGCAAGCGTGGGGTTTCTTCTATTTGCAAGCAAGAAACATGCTTGCGGTTGCAATTGTCTGCAAATTTTTAACTGTCACTTGAACTATAAAAAAATAAAAACCAACATCAAGTGCATACAGCAAGCAGGTTCAAAGGACACAGGTATTGAAAAGTGACCTTATTCAAACAGATGAGAACAGCATACAAACATGTATAATGGGAGAGGGCTAGTAGTTAGAAAGAATTCGTTTTCTAATCATTCCATAAAAATTACAGCCAAGAAAGAATGGAATGGATGCTCAATTCAGTTGAAAGGCAAGCATGGATAGAAAGACTTTTTTTTTCAGCAGTAGAAAACCTTATTTTAAATTTAAAAGCATCAGAAGAGCATGAGTAGCATACATTCACAAAATAAAATCTACAGACTTGATTTTTATTAGACAAAATTTTATTGAAAAAACAATGCTGCAAAACGTGGACACATCTTGGGATGTTCCTGTTCTAAACTTTTATGAATAATAGGTATAACCTCACCCATCTGCCATGCAAAATATCATAAAGGAAGAGTGCTCTCTGTCTCTCTGTCTCTCCATGTGTGTTTGTGTATAGGTTTTTTTTTTTTTTTTTAAGGGGTTAAGGGGGGTTGCTGGTGAGGGTGGAGGGTGGTTGGGGATGTGTGTTATAATGAACGCATATTTATTCTTGACATACGAAATCACATCATGTGTAAGTTTTATGGGAAGGTTGCTTACAGCCTTACACAATGTGCTAAGCATTTGTCTCATCCAGAAAATACTAGAAATCAGTACATGACGTGTTCAGAAATAGGAAAGCAAATACAGCATAAGGATGAGATGAATACCTGCCAATCATTCTTTTCATGAGATTGACGCATATAAAACCAGTGGCATAACAATAATGCACATGCTATTGCCACCCAAGGTCTGAAAGGCGGACATCATCAATCACCATCTACGTGAATATGAATTTCAAAAAGTAAACGAAAAATGAAAATAAATTTCCACTCCATGGCAATTGCAACAGGACAAGACTAACATAATGGTTAAACAAATATTGAGCAATATTCTTAAGGCCTTTATCATTGAACATCGTTAAGATTTGCACATCAATCATTTTAACAGCAAGAGGTTGATTCCCTGTTGGATTGAGAACCAAAGTTTCAGAATCTGCAAAAAATTACTTCAGCAAATGGCGGGTTGGACAGAGATATGTAATGTAAAAGTTTGCTCTACATGGCAATAATCATGCTTGCAGAATTAACCAGGTAAATACAATAAGGAAAATAGAAATATAATCACAAATAAAGAACAAAGCTTCAGTGTGACTTAATCAGCTTACACGCCAGTAAGCGCTACAAAACAAATGGAATTGATAAGGTCATGAATGGCTGCAGAATAAACAAAAATCTAATACAGGTTCTTTTAGACATTATGGAACAATCCAACTTCTGATACAGTTTATGGAACATCATTGAAGCAAATAGCAGGAACCAAGTTTCACTACCATGATTATGAATGTCTAAGAATGGTCGATAAGCTATGCTACAGGAAGCACACAGAGAGTGTCCGAGTATCAGCAAAAATGAACACTTTCTAAAATAACATGAATAATATGAGCAATATCAAGGTTACACTTCAAGCTTGATGCCAAGATCTTGAATAAATGAGCAGTACATCTTCCGTAAATGAGACTCCTTCTCATAGTCAATGCCATCCATTCTAGAAGGGGAAAAATCATCAATTTCATGTTTACTGAAGTACCACTTGTGCAGAAGGGAATGATAGTTTTATGATAATGGAACCCCCTGCATCTTTTCGGCCATGCTTAACTTCTCTTCAAAAAAGAAAAGAAAGAACATAATTTTCAAAACACAGCGGCTGCTTAGTTTTTACAGTGTCTTCTCAAATTGGACAACACTTCTGCATACAAAAAACACCATCATGACACCAATATGTTATGGTTAAGAAATAAAGGTTTATCCAACAATTGCATTTGGAGTAATCAGAATCGACAAGATCACAGGGTACTCAGATTGCATTAACTAACAACCTCTACAAATCTAAATGTACGAACTGTGGGCAAAACATTCATAAAATGTCGAGCAAAAAAGAAAAAGAAAAAGAAAATCATATTGTAGCTTAGCTAAAAACCACTGAAATATTTCGGGCAATGTGTACAGAAAGAAACAGAAAAAAACAACGCCAGAAGTACTAGCAGGTCTGAATAAGCTTAAACTTGGCAATCGACTTTATCCCCATATTTCATGAATCTCAATTAACAAAAACCTATCCAGAATAAAAAAATAAAATCACCGGGACTCATACTCTTGTTTCTTTGTGGGTTCGAAAATGTCATCCATTTGATTTCTGATAAACCAGCATAAAGCTTATTCCGATTATGAAAACAACGAAATACTTCCATCGAAAGCGTATCATAAATAGGACAAAGACAAAAAGAGGCTAAGAAGAATTCATATCCATACTCGAAACCAGATGATCACGATGGGCTAAAAAGGAAACCTGCCTCTTTAGCTTACTGTTTGAATGAGTTTCTGTTTTTTTGTTTGGTTGGGGAGAAATGAAGGGTTTTCTTTGTTTGGTTTGTAAATAACCTACGCAAGGAATTAATTAAAATAAATGAACTCATACTTAATGCGATATAACTTAATTAAAATAAATAAAAAAAGAAATAAAAAGAAATTTAATTTTTTTTAAATTTAAATTTACGAAGTATAAATTTATTTTTTAATTTACTGAAATGATAATATATGAAAATGAATTAAGAGTGTTTTAGTAATTTAATATATCATACGTATTTTAATTTCATATTTTTCTTCATTTTCTTTAAAATGGAGAGAAATTTTTATTAATCTAATTTTTTTTTCATTTTTTCTTTTCTTTCCATTATTTACAAACCAAATAAAAAATTAATTTTAATTTCTTTTCTTTTCTTTTGTCTCACTTCTCTCCAACCAAATAAAAAGTAAGAGAATGAAAATAAAAAAGTAGGAGAAAAATTATATTTCTCCAATAAACTTAGGGTTGTTTATAATTAAAAAAAGGCTTTTGTGGACTTTAGAAATTAGAAATATTCAATAATAATTTTAATAACTTTTAAAGACTCTTAAAAGTCATAGATATTCAATAAAAATATTTAAAAATTTTAAAAAATTCTATAAAAATCAGGGATATTCAATAAAAGACTAATAAAGATTTTTAAAAAATTTATAAAAATTAAGGTATATTTAATTATAACTTTTATAAAATTTATAAAAGCTAACTGATATTTAAAAAATCATCGACTTTTAAAAGTAATAGATTTTTATAGATTTTGAAAGAAAAGTATTTGAATAAATTTATAAACTCTATAAAATTATTAAAAAATCTTTAAACTCTATAAAAGTCATTCACTTAAAAAAGTTTATGAAAGTATTAATTGAATACATTTTATTTAAAAATTTAAAAAAAGTCTATAAAAATCAAGAATATCTAATAAATATTTTTAAAGACTTTAAAAAATTCTACAAAAATTAAGGTGTATTTAATTACATTTTTTGTAAAGTCTATAAAAATTAATTGATATTCAAAGAGTCATTAACTTTTAAAAGTAATAAAATTTTATAGATTTTAAATGAATTTTTAGTATAAAACATTTAAAACTTTTTTTTCACATTCTCTCAAAATTTCTCGATACTTTTGTAGACTTTGAAAAAAGTGTTTGAAAGTTATTTATAAATTTATAAACTCCATAAAAATCATTAAAAAATTAATAATATTTTATAAATGCCATTCACTTAAAAAAATATATAAATATATTAATTGAATACATTCTCTTTAGAGAGAAATTAAATCAATAAAACTTTCTCCTCATTTTTTAGAGAGTTAGAGAGAAATGTTGGGTTGAAAAGTGTTAGATATATTAAATTACTAAAATATTTTTAATTTATTTTCATTTATCATCTCTTTTAGTGAGGTTAAAAAGTTAAATTTATATTTAATGAATTTAAAATTTTTTCTTTATGCAAATAAGAGAAAACAAATTAATTTTTTTACTTTTCTCTTTATTTTTCTTATTTAATTTTTTTTACACTATTAGTGCACCAAACATAGGATTAACACTTATCTTCTTGGGTGGTTGCATTTGCTTTTCATGGGAAAGTGCCTAAAATTTATTTAATTTCAGTGTTTAATTTATATTAAAATATTATTTTTAAAAAGTTATTTTTTTTGAAATGATAGATTTATAAGTGTGTGTGTATATATATATATATATATATGAAAAAATAATTTCTCATTCAAGAAATAGAAAAAAAATTTTATTGGTGTAAAACAATTATGTTCTTTTTTCTCTTTTAGAGGATAAGACCATTTATGTTTTTGTTTAATATAATATTTGGATAAATTTAATTTTATATATTATTATATATTAGATTATAAAATATCTAATTTTATTTTGAGAATCGCATAATTTATCATTTAAGCTAACTAATTATAGTTTAAAATTAAATAAATACTTTTATATTTGGATTTTTATTATTATAAATTATCTATCCTGAATAATTATATTTTATAATAATTTAATTATTATATTACATTTTTATTATAAAATTATAAATTAATTACATAAAAATTATAATAATTTAAATCATTTTATTTAAATATAATAATAATAATATCACATTTTGAGATTTTTTTTTTAAATATCATTTCAAATGGTAATTCTGATAATTAAATCCCTGCCAAACTAATTTCCTTCAGTTGACGGGTTTAACCGCCTCCGGCTCGTCATGAGGCGTCGGTTAACGCGCTCACTGACGACTTTTCAGTGTTAACTGTTGGTACTTGGGCTGGCCCAGTAAGAGTTGTATTATGACCCATAAAAAATTATAACTCTGAGGACTTTTATAACTCAGCCCGAATCGATGTAAGATTTGTTTGGGCCTCATCTAATGGGGTATTGTACGTGTGTTTATATATATATATATATATATATATATATATATATATATATATAGGTTAAATACTCCGACCTCTGATTTTTGCCCTATTATACTATGTAGTCCATCTGTTTCAAAAATTATATTAAAATGTATCTCTATTTTAATTTTGTTATACAAAATAAAAATCTACTTTTAAGTAAATTTTCGATAGTCAAAAATGAAAAAGTCAACAAATTCATTTTAAAATTTTGAAATTCTAAAATTACTCTTTTTTCTTTCTCTTTCCTTTCTTCATTTGAAACCAAAGCAATTGAAGTTTGTTGAAGCTAAAGCAACAGATGACTTTTCTAATCACAAACTTATCTGATTTACAGTTAAATGTTTATGTCGCGAATCATTCTTCTATTTTGAATTAGCTATTTTAAATCTCTCTCTCTCTTGATAGTGATGAATTCTAAAATCACAGCTCATGTTCTACAATTCCTATCCTTCCACTCAAATTTATCTATTTAAAAAGAAAGACCTTAATTTGTCCCTTTTTTGCCTAATCCAAGCAACTCTCATAATGAAAGTTTTATTCTCACGATAAAATTTTTATTTGGTTCTTGCTTTTGTAGCGGTATTGTTTTATAATTTATTTTCAATTTTGATAATGAGTTTTGAGAGGATGCTAATTGATGATGGGTATTATTTAAAAATCGATTTTGATGATAAGCTCTTGTAAGGAAGGAGGGTTGAGGCAATGAGCAGAGGTTTTATTGAGTTCATCATTGGCTACTGTTATTCTTTGTACAACGAGCTTTGTGCAACGTCGAATTCAGCACCGACTATGACTTTAAATTTTGTGAATTTATTTTCTCTTTGGTGATGGGTCAGGTTCTCCTTTGCACCTTGGAGTTTCTGGGTTTCATTTTTTTTTTTTTTTGGGTTTTGTGAATTGATTGTAGAAGGAATTGGATTTCAGGATTGAGTTTTGATTGGGTTTATGAGCTTGGGTTTCGATGTTTCGATTATGTTGGATGGATTTTGATTTTGTGTTTATGTTTGGTTTGAAGAATTTGTTATTTATGTTTGGTTTGAATTGAAAATTTAATTTAGAATGAAAGGTATATAGTCATTTCAAACTGATTTAACAAAAAATTTGACAGAATGACTAAAAAATTAATAGAATCAAGACAAAAATATTTTTCTATAATTTTAAAAAATAGACTAAATAATATAATAGGGCAAAAACCTAAGAGTCAGAGTATTTAACCATATATATATATATATATATATATATATATATATATATATATATATAATCTTAAAATTTTATTATAATAAATATTAATTATTTATTAAAATTTTATTTTAACAATTCAATATTTAAAAATTTTATTATTTTATCATATCATATTATTTAAGTAAAACAATTAAAAATATTATTAAAAAGGATGAAAATAATGAAAAAAAGAACAAAACTAAAAAAGCAAATAAATAAAGTAGAATTAGTATCAATAGTTTAAAAACATACTCCTTTGTTCCAAAAATATTGTCATCAACCCATAATTTATAATATGTTAATGCTTTTACTAACTTACAATATATCATACGATTTTTCATTTGTAACTTTAATTAGGTTTAATAAGTGGTAATACATATACTGCTAGTGGCCTTGGAGAACGACACTTATTTTTCTAAAAAATGGCACATGCGTCTTAGAGAAATGAAATACCAAATAGATGAACAGCTTAACGGTTTTCACATGATAAGCATATGCATCCCATAGTTATGAAGAACTAAACAACTGAATGGATAAAGAACCAAATAGATGATATGAAAAGGTAAAACTAAATAATATATTTGGAAACACGCATACCCAACACCTGAACAACAAAGTGGTTGAAAAAACACATCATTCAGATGTTTGATAAAAGGACAACTTATGGTAACGTTTGAATTAAGCGATTATATAGTACACCCATTTTTAAGTTTCGCTAGAAAATAAAGACAAAAGCCACAAATATTATTTTTGGCACACTTGAAAAAGATTCAGAGAGAATTAAAGTATAAATATTCATCATTTTTATACAATTGAGGTACGTTATATTGTAGAGTTTTACTCACTATATAATTGCATTCTCAAACTTTCATTTTTATAACTCTCAAAACATTTTTTAACTTAAGTATCAAAGTGATTGTGAAAAATATAGTTTTTGTTTAACTTACGTTTGCTCATTTCTAGTAGGTCATTAGTTTTTTTAAAGATCAAAAGTCCTCGATAAGAAACAAATGTAATGTTTGATAGGATATAATAAAATGTAACGTAATGTAATCAAAATAAATTTTAGTTTAATAGTTTATTGAATTAGTATTTGATTATATTTGATTATATTCTATCAAACATTACCTAAATATAGTTTAGGTATGTTATTAGATTAGGAATAGGAAAATTTGTGACGCTGGTGAATTATTGGCTGAACTTTAGCCTAAAGTTAAATACCTAAAATCTTTCCCATCTAATACCGCTAACACACCCGTATAAGACAAATGTTATCCCCTATGATGATTCTCTTCAATTTTTCCATGGTGTTGATGAAAATCAGTTCTATTTTTAATAACCAAACACACCCTTAAAATTTTTCCACATCATTAGGTAAGACAGTTTATTCGCTTATTATTCAGCTACCTCTGTATTATGTTCCACTATTTTCTATTTTGTTTGAATATACGAGTTAATCTTGATTTATTTATTTATTTAAAAGTTACTGATTTGGAGAGTAAAAAAGGGTATAAAGCAGCATATGAGCATTTTGGTCGATTATGTGACGTAATGAATGAGCGAAAATGACAGAAAGAGATATCCCACTCCCACGCCTATGCATATGGAGAGGAGACATATTTCAGAAGACAGCCATTAATGACTAAAAGTCTATTACCGTATCCGCATTTCATGCGAGTGATGAAAATGGCCAAGAAAAATCCCTTTATTGATTTTCTTGTTCATGGGATGATATTAATGTCACTTATCCAACTTCTTTTTTTTTTGTCAAAGTTTAGTAAGATATAATTAATTATAATCAAATATAATAAAATATAAATTTATGAACTTCTGAATGAAAATTTTATTTAATTATATCATCTATCATATACTGTCTTTCTAATATGTACTATCTACAAATATGCATGCTATTAAGTTGGTAATTTAATGTTGATTTGATGGAGAAATCCCTCTTTCTAAAATTACAAATGTACAAAAGAAAATTTAAGACTTTCATCATTTTTGAATTTTTGATATGAGTAGATTTTTTTTCATATATTAATGAATTTAAAACCTAAAACTAAACAACTCATATACCTCCTTTGTAAAGTACATTGGAATGCAAACACTTATCGAAGACTAACACTTCATTTATTTCTTAATAGATATTATTTAAAATTTTTACACATATATTAAGTATTGTATTTAATAAGTGTTATTATATAAATAAAAAACTATATTACTCCTAATTAATTATTTTCATAAATTATTATGCACTCTACAAATAAAAAATAATTATGAAAGAGAGAAATGTTAGGATTAGAAAAAATTAATTAATGTTTATAAAAAATTGTAAAACATCAAGTATTATGAAATAAAATTTTCTCTCTAAAACGACATTTACTCTATCCGTTTCAAAATAAATGTCATTTTTAGAGAGAAATTTTGTTTCGTAATACTTGGCATTTAATAATTATCAATGAACACTAATTAATGTTTTTCAACTCAACCATTTTTGTTTTTTATAATAATTATTTCTTTTTAGAGTGCACAATAATTTATAAAAATAATTAATTAAAGATAACATAATTTTTTTATATGTAATAATACCTATTAAATATTGTCCTTAATATATATGCAAAAACTTTAAACGACATCTATTATGAAACAAAAAAAATAATTTATAACAGATGGAGTATAATACATAGTGTAATCAACCATATTATCAAGATTTTTAAATGTGAGTAATTCACTTGAATAAGATGCTTTTGGTTACGTATGTAATCACCCTAATTAACTAACTGATTTGTGAGCTTCAAATACAGTAGCATCAGGCACCATGAAGTCCTACTATGTGTGGATATCTAATCGACAAAACAAAATTCCACTATAATAAGTAATCATGTAAGCGTGTGGTTCTTATAGTTTAATTAATGATGGATAAGGTTTCTATATAAAATTATCGTATACCTTTCAATTACATAAAATTATATGCTTAAGAAAATAATGAGATAGAGAAACAAGCACCTATATTGCCAAGTGTGGACCAACAAAGAGTGATGGTTGGAATCCCATATAGGACATCTTTTTATAGACGAAGCACTATCTCTCATGTTGGTCTATAAAGTGGCCTAGTTGCCCAATTGACATCATTATACATCTAATGATTAATTTAACCACCAATTTTCTTTCTTGTTATGATGAAACATTAAGAACTTTCATCTATCTCAATAAATAAAACACCATGCTTTAAGTGCACGCAAAAGAAGCAAATAGTATTTCATTTCTTTAGTTAACTGATAAATAAATATTGTGGTTATAATTTCTATATTGTAATAATCTAATTAAATGTTTATTAAACATGGAACTGCCATGGATCCAACACGTGCAATTGTTTAATCTCATCCATTTACTTTCTTAAGTCATCAAAATTCTTCCTACCCGTATATATATGTATATATATTATCAAGTAGATTAGATCTGAAGATAACTTAAAATCTGAACATGAGTGGGAGAGTTGCCACTAATCGATCCCTCCAACAAGAAAGATTATCATCACTCTGCCATCATATACCATGTGAACAAACATTCGAGAAATGGCTGCTTCTTTACATATATAGCCTACAGCCATTATTATATTGTGTATTGATTTAGTTGCCCATGCCATTGATAAGAAAGAAGAAGAAGAATATAACTACCACTATAGCATTCGGTTGGATATTAAATACATTATTATACATATATGCTCCACATAAATTTCGTACAAATACCTTAACAAAGAATCTCAGTGAGATAACAATCACTGAATTAAATTACTTTGTGCTATTGTCCACGTTGTCTTTTTTTAATTAATACAAATACCTACCACCAACTCATCAAGATTAGCCAATCTTACAAGAATACATACTTGAAAAAGTTGAAATGGGGACAAGAATATATCCCTATATATTCTTGTCCCCACAAGGATTTCCAGCCTTGTAATTTATTTATTTATTTTATAAAATTTAATTATGTTGCATACTGAATAAAATATTGTACACTATATAATTAATTAATTGTATAAAATATTTAATATATTACTTGTAATAAATTTAAAAAATTATTAAAATATATGCACTCAAAATTCCATAAAATCCAATTTTGAATTCCTGAAAATTCCATAAAATCCTATTTTGAATTCCTGAGGACATAATGCGGGCGAATATAATCCCTATCCATTCTTCGTAAAAAGAAAAAAGCAGGAATTTCCTTTATAAATTAAGGAATTCGACTCCATCGTCATTCCCATTGAAAAAAGGAAGGACGTTGGGAAGATCGAGAGTTATATATAACCATATATTGCTTTTAAACCAATAGGTACCACACAATTAAAGGTGATTAATGAATCAAATTGGATCATTTTCAGATTATATATTTTTTGAATGTATTTAAGGTAAATTATTTTAAATAGTGAGAAGGTCATCAGGTCAAAATACAAAATGAAACACAAATCATTTTTAAATTTCATGTCATTAATTTTAAATTTTTAATAGCAATATTATTTTGTTTTTAAATAAATTTTAATATTTTGTAATTCAAATAATGTCAAATTTAAGTTAATTTAGATCAAATTAAAGCCATATTGATTCAAATTGAGTCATGAGTCAAATAAAATCGCGCTAGATTTAATCTAAAAATATTCAAAAATTTTCAAGTTTAAGTCATTTTGAATATTTTTCTAATTAAATTAAATTTATATAATTTTTAAAATAAATTTAGATCAAATTTTTAAATTGAGTCGAAACTCTTAAAAAAAAAAAAAAACTATGGAATCTGATCTATACACTGAAACGCCAAGGAATTGAAGTAAGAAAGGGCACGAAGTCAAAAGAGTAGGACAAAGGAGCATTCAGGCTACCGACTTTAGACTTGAGGTTTAAATTTGGCAATGAGGATAGATGGTAATGGACAATCTATAGCAATTTATGTTCTTTGGTGCAACATTTTCAAGTTTTCCTCTTTATTTATTAAGCATTCACAATCTTTTATTAACCGAATTTTTCAGAGTAAAAGAGAAACTTCGCCGTTATATACAGCAAAATAGATTATGAATTAAACAAAATTAATATTACTCTTCTGTGAATTTTCATTATGAATATAAAACTTTTATCATATTTTTTATTATATTATATTTATCAATACGTATTTCCAATAAAAATTAACAGAAGAATAATATTAACTCAATACCCATTGATTATAAAAAAAATAAAAAAAAAAAAGAGCGGAAATTTTAGCAAAATGTAATATTATAGTGAAAATATTCTACATTATAATTATACTAACTCAATACATACAGATTGAATAATAAAAAGAATAAATTTTAGAGTGTTTAGTATCATTGCAATTTTTATTTTTATTTTAAAAAATAAATACTAAAAATTACTTTAAAATATTATTTCCTAAATTTATAATATCTGTCAAAAAATATTTTATCAAAACCCATGAATTTTGGTTTTTAAAATCTAGATTTTTTTTTGTTTTTAAAAAATACAAAATAGAAATAAAAAACAGAAGGTGATACTTAATGACCCATTAATATGATTTTCATCTGTCATATAGATTTATAAATTATTCAATTCTAATATGTCATGTATAATAAATTTCTACTTTTCAATAATTATCTTTTAAGTTTCAAAAAGTTAATTATCAATTTGATAAAAAATAATTACTAATCATTATATATTTGATATATTTTGAGTGACTAGCTGATAATCTGCCATGCCGGATCAGATGGTGGGGAAAAAAATTCCTCCATAAAAGGATATTCATACGAAAAACTTTATTCTTAAACAGTGTGAAATGACCACTCTAATTGAGTATGTTGTCTTTCATAATCCATCATGGTACCATTGAAAATAAATGATATATATATATATATATATATATATGAAGAAATTGTGTAGGACCGAATAGATTATGTATATATAGTTAAGAATCTCTTTGATTTATTGTTATTGATGATATCTAATAAATGTTAGTTATTTAATGTATATAAATCAAGCACGTTCATAATTTGATGGTTAAAGTGCATTTTGTTAGAAATAAAAAATTTTAATTTAATTTTTTATTGTGAGAATTATTGAAATGATATGATTATTCCTATCATATACTTCATATTATTTGATCTATCAAACCTCCTTTGAATTGAAAAAAAAAATGTATATATAAATCAATGATCCCATGCATAAATGAATTGTGAAGAAAGAAGGGTCAAAGCTATGATGTTTCGAGTTAAAATTTTATGTTATTAATCGTCTGACTGATTAACAAAATATAAAAGAAAGCAAAATTAATTTCCAGAAATCTGTCCTACGAAATTTGTAAAAAAAAAAAAAAAAAGGTTGTCAGTCAGCTTTCACTCTTACATGGCACAATATAGTAAAGTTATACCCTCAGTCCTCGTGGATCTTATTAGGTAGAATTATCATATAAAAACATAATTATAGCATAATTAACAATAAGGTTCTTTAAATCAATCCATTTTCTACTCCATGATACCCATTACCGTTCTTCTCTTTATCCCAAAAATCCTCCATCATGTAATACTCAAACTTCCCAACCACACTCTCTGGTACTGATACGAGCACCGTAACCGCATTAATGTCACCGATAACTGGTAAAAACAAACAGTAAATGTCACTAGTTAAAGGACCCATATGCAATGGCTTCCCATGTCCAAATTCCAACTCCTCAAGTCCTAATTTCGACCACTGTGAAATCACCAAACTTTCTGAAACGTCTGTTTTCACCGTTTTATCCTCCAACAAATCAATCATAGACCTCACATAATCATCATCTACACTTGATTTAGCACGTTGAACCAGCTTGACCCCATGCTGCAAGTTAGTAGTGGTCAAGTCCCTAACGCTGGTCTGGGCACACCCCAGCACGAAGGCATTCCCATAATACCCTTGCGGCATGTCCGGTAGTAACTTTTTCCTGACATTAACAGAGAAAAGGAGGTTGACGGTAAGTGAAGGTGACAGGTCTAGACATCTAACCCAAGATCGCCACGTGTGCGACGCTAATATTTCAAAGGTGGTGCACTTAACGGAGGGAACACATTGCCGTTTCAGGTTTAGGATATGGGAGGTGGTGAAGGTTAATGAAGTGGGCATCAGGGGCTGAGATTGCAAGTAGTGATTAAGGCCTAGAGGATCAGGAGGAGTGGCGTCATCAGCGGGGACACTGTTGACGCAATAGGGATGGGCGGAGGTTATTTGTGGAGGATTCCGGGATTTTAACACGTGACGGCTGTGGAATGGGGTGATTGGGAGATCAAAATTCGCTTTTGTGGTAACGTGGGCCCATGCTTGTAAGAACTGAGAAGTACCAATGCCGTCACATAGACAATGATTGATTCCGGTGCAGAGAATCATTCCTCCGCACCGTAGATACGTTACCTGCAAATTGTAAAAACGACATAAGAAATTCGAATGAAATTACAAGCAAGGACATTTCATGATCTTCATCTTCACCTGTAAATATGTAGGTCCTCTAGTAAAATTTTTTATTCTCAAATTAGATCAAACAAACATATGTTCCCTTGTTTACACATATGTTTTGACAAACAAAATCCAAAAAAACTCACTGTACATATCAAATAAATAAATAAATCTTATTTACCTGAACTACAAGGGGAGGAATGTCCAAGAAGCTTTGGGCTTCAACTCTGTACAAAAGTTTTCTCCAAGACCTGTTTGGTTTGCTAGAATGTTGAAGAAAGTTATGAGCAGTGATATCCATGAAAGCTTCAGCAAAGACAGCACCTTCACCATTGCAATCGACCTCAAGCTTGTGATCATCATCAGGGGCGGTTCTTAACCTCCCGGCTAATGGGTAGTAGTCTACAAGAACTTTGGAAAGTGAATGTCTCAAGATATCTGAGCTAACAGATATCTTGAAAAGGTAGAGATATTTAATGGAGAATCTGAGGAATTTTTGATCATCAAGATTGGAGAGGTAAAGAGAATGGTTCGGGGTGGGGATGGAAGGGGAGATTAAAACAGGATGGTTTTGATAGAAACAATCAGGAAGTTCTTGTGATGGTGATTTGAACATGTTGTTTGATCAAATTATTCTTACTATTTGTTGAAGATGATATATAAAAGAAGAAGTTTTTATAGAGGGAGAAGGAGGAGATCTACGGTTGGATATGGTAATGGTACGATGAGATACCTCTTTATTAGAAGGGGACGGGAGGCTTAATTATGGAGTGTGCACAGATGTGCTTTTTATAGGCTGGCTCTTGTGTGTGTGTGTGTTTGTTGGTTCTAATTAGCATCTTTTCCGTACACATTCACATAATAAACCAAATTTTATTCTGTCCTTTTAGCACAAAACAACATTTAAAATCATATTTCTAATTTCCGAAATTTAGAGACATTTACTATTGGAATAATAAGATGTTGGGTCAATTTTATAACTGTATAGGGGTCAAAATTCTTCTTTATTTCCCCAAATCTTTATTTATTTTTTATTTTTTCAGATCAAATATATATTTATATGACTTTTCTAATATATCTTACATACACAAAGTTAAATACTTTTTCAAAGATTGACTTAGGGGGATAAATGAGTATGTTCTCTTTTTTATTGTGAAAAATTATAAGAGAGGTATTTTCTTGTTCATGAATTAATTTCTTACTCTCCACAATCAACATTTGATGGTCTGCCTTCGACAAAATAAAAGGATGGACCTTTTTTTTAAAAAAAAAATTTAGGTAGTTAGATTTCTACTAACTTTGGAATCATAATCATATAATCCTATAGACGAATTATACAGAAATTTAGCGTCACTAAAATAAAGCTCATTGAACATAAATTCTTTGTAATATATATATATATATATATATATATATTTCTCTCACTAGATATGCTTGATTCATAAATAATCTTGCATAATGAATATATACTATTACAAAATTGTTCAAAAATAAAAGATGTCAAAATTTAGATGTTTCTTTTTACTATAAATTGCGTCCTTTGATTGAAAAACTCTCCCTTCATCAAAAGTTGTGTCTTTTAAATAAAAAGGTGTATCGGTTATTAAGAGTTATGTTCTTCAAGCGAACATGTGTCCCCTGTCATTATAGAATATATTTTTTTTCCTATCACTAAAATAAATTTTCTTAGTATCTAAATTTTAAATTTTAAAGATTAAAAAATATTTCCTTTTTTTTTCGAACTTGAGATATATCATCATTGATTTGGTGTTACTTTTCTAAACGCTTATTATATCCCATTAAACTATTTGTGTGAAGACATATAGTAATTTTCATAAAGAAAATGGTACGAATATCATTAGTTGAAAATTGTATTCATTCACATTTTAAGTCTCTATTGTTTTTTCTATTATTTCTTTTTTAAATAAAAGTAATCTTTTATTAATAAAAATTAATAAATATAACTTGTAACAGACTAGTAAATTTGAATACGTTCAAAAAATATATATAAATTTTATTATAAAAATAAAATTTTCCTCTGAACTTCATTGATTGTATTGACAAAACGATTGTATATAACTCTTTGGCTGTATTTGGCACATCGACAAAAAATACATTTCACTTTATGATAATACTGAGCTATAAATCGACTTCATTATCATTTAACGAGTCATTGAATGAGTTCAATCTTTTGAATAGCAAACTCAAACTCTTCTTAACTTCTATGACGAAAGACAAACACATTTCAATTAAGGGAGATAAAATGAAAAACACATATTATTTGAACAATAAAATTAACAAACTAAGAAAAATAAATCAAATATAAGATTCTAAATGAAATTTTAACCAAATAAATTCATTTTCATTGTCAGAAGACCTTAATTTATCTCTGGATATTAAATCTTAGTAGTCATAAGATTTTTTTGATACATTTTTTATTTGTCATATATATTCTCGAGTTCACTGCTAAAGAAACATAAAAGATTCTACTATTAAAATTTATAAATTCTAACTAACTCATAAAAATAAAATAAAAATATGATTTGATTATTTATTGTAATTGAAAAAATTATAAAAGGAAAAAATAGAGATGGGAAAGACGAAATTGATGACAAAAAAAAAAAAAATTTTGTTGCCAGTAACTAAAGAAAAATGGAAATAAAAAAGTATTCATAGGCTGTCCTTTTTTTTATTATTTCTAGTATCATTCTTTTGTCTTTTTCCTAACAGATGCATAATTAAGCCTTGAAATTTATTCTTTTTTTTTTTTTTGAAAAAAAATCTAGTATATAAAAAGGGTGAATGCAGGCTTCTGGACATTGGCAATGGCATCGTTTCCAAAAACTGTATAGAGATTGCAAGAAACATGAAAAGGAACACTTTCATAACAAAGTATGTAAATCTCCTGGCAATCAGATACGCTATGTCATGATATGGACATGACAATTCTTCTTTTGCTTTCTTTATTATTATTTTTTTTTTTACAAAAAAAAATCGAAATTTACTTTGTTTGATTCCCTTATGCACCATTAATTAATTCCTTTACCGTCTCACCCTTTGCTTGAATCAATTTTAGCATTTGAAAACCTCCTTTAAATTCGCCGTAAATACCGTCCAAACAAATAAACTAACCAACTCATGTCTTCCAATTTCATAGTTTGCATTAGAGAGAAATTCAAAATAAATGCTTAGTTTAAAAGCTTAAATATATAAGTTAAAATCACAAAAAAAGATTCTCAATATATTTTTGAGAATAATAGAGATACTTTTATTTATAGATAGTTACACCTCTGCAAAATAAAATATTTTTATTGTCTAGAATATCAATATAAAATTGATATTTAACACTTTTAATAATGGAAAATTAGTTTAGTTTCATAATTGTAATTTTATTTTTACTATAAATTTTTAATTGTTCTACATTTTAATCAATTATGTAGATCTTACTAGATATAATACTATAATGCACTATATATTAAAATTTATATAATATGTTATAACATATCTAAGAAACAATGTCCAATAATATATCAATATATACTACTAAATAATCAATTTCAAACGCTAAAACTCTAAAAAAGAATAAGTAAAAACTCTCATGAAGAAATATAAATTAATAAATCTCAATAAAAATGATAAAAAGAGAGACAAAAAAAATAAAAACTAGTGAAATAAGTAAAATAACTCACATTATTAAAGAATATAAAGAAAATAAATACAAATAAATTTAATATCGATAAAAATATATTAGTATAGCCCTAAAATAGTAAAAGAAAAAGTTAAGACACTTAGAGTTTTTTATTGAACGGTAATAGACAATAACATAAAATAAATTTTAATATTATTATTGAAAGGAATAATCTATTTTCTCATAATAATCCTTCATAAAAACTCTATTATAAATTATAGCAAATTTACTATTTTATTTCTTTATTTTTGACCTAATTTACGAATTTGCCTATTCACTTTGATAGAACAATTAAAATATCCCTATTTTTTATCTTTTAATAATGGAATAATTTTTTCATTCAATTAAATTGACTTTTTTAATATAATTTTGAAAGCTATAATATGATTATAGTTATAAATTTTAATATAAATTTAAAATTTATTTTTGTTAAATAATTAGTTAATTAATTAAATTATTAAAATTAATATACAAATAATTAAAATTATTAATATTTTATAAAAAATTATGATTTAATTAGTCTTTTAAGTATATAAATAATAAATTAAATAGTTCAATAATGTTCAGTAATAATATAATTTTGATATAAATTTAATATTTATTTTTATTATACTAATTTAATAAATAAATTTTTGCTTACTCATTTTTTGAATTTAATCAGATTCATTTTTTAGATCTAGAAATTTTGTGCATGTTTTATTTTTTTATTTAATAAATTATCTCATATTTAGTTAGATTTATATATTTAGATATTAGATCCATTGTTTTTATATCTTCATGGATATAAATTTAATATTTATATATTTTTATTATATTTTTTAAGACTATATATTCTTTATTCATGAAACTTTATTTTCTCTTTTATTTCTTGTTAAATTCTTAATTTTTAAATTCTGTTTTGATGAATTTCAATTTATCAATAATATTCCAGCTATTCCACTTATTTAAAAGCTATGAAAATTGATTTATAGTTTTAATAATCATTGAGTTGAGCATATTTTTCACTAATTTATAATTTTAAGTGTTCAAACATTTAGTTTTGAATATATTATGGATAAATTGCACTTTATTTTTATCTCTAATGTGTTATTATTATTATTAGTATCATCATTAAATATGTAAATTAGGTCGTACAATTCATTAATTCGAATGAAGTTTATATTTTCTTTAAAAGGAAAGCATATTATGAAAGACATATATATATAATATATACTTGATTCTAAGTGCCAACTTGTAATTAGTCTGCTACATTAACTGTTAAAAAATGAAAAAGAAATATATTTAAATTTAATAGGTTTGAATATAAAAAATGAAATATATTTAATTTATAAATTTTAAATGAAAACAAGAATAATAATTATTAGAATTTGATATGAATACCGAATGGCTTTACCTGCAAAAGATTACAATAAATTGTTAGAGCATAATTGTTTAAAAAAAAAAAAAAAAGGCAAAAGAAAGTTGTACGAAGTAGCAAAGCATGGAGACAGGCGACTACTAGTGAAGAGGACATTCTGTGCAGAAATGTTTGGATTGGTTGCTGGAGATTGGGCGGCTAATCATCAGTTGCCAGAGTGGTAATGCAACTTATACCCATGTGTTATTGTCCGCCTTTTGCCTACTCTTTTTGTTCCTTACCACACTCACCCCCGTCCCTATTTCTTACAACTCTCCACGTATCTTTTTTTTGTGGGTCCACCACAATGTAACATAGTATATATCGTTGTACAATTGAAAATATTCTGTGATATGGGTCAGATCAGTTCTGCACTCGCAATTCATCTCCAACTCTATATTTAGGAAATTGTTCAAAGGAAAAAAAATAAAATAAAGCGTACAAATAAATTTTATTTATTTTTTTATGTTTAGATAAAAATAAAAAATAATTTATATTTATTTTCTTTTTTATATTTGAATAAAAATAAAAGAAAAGATAAATTTATTCTCCCTTTTTAATAGAGAAATATCAAGAATGCAAATATAAATTTATTATATTTTTATTCAATTTAAAGAAAAAAAAATAAGTTATTTTTTCATTTTTTATTTTCTTTCTATTTCTAAATAATAAAAACTTACAATCAATTCTTATTTTTTATTTTTATTTTTTCTCCCTTATTTTACCTCATTCTAAATAAATGATAAATATTATTAGCTTTAGTTTATAATCTCAAGTTTCGTCATTTAAAAAAAACAAAAAGATGGATGACGCAATAACAATGATTCTAGTGCTCTTTTTAGCTGATTAATTGTGTTAAATAAGATTTTATTTAATTGCTTGAAATTTAATATATTATTACAAAAAATAAATAACATAGGAATAAAATTTGATAATATTAAATATAAAAAAATGATAGACATTTATCAAATTATATTCAAATTTATAAGAACAAAGATAAAATTTTATTAACAGAAACTCTATTCCTCTTAATTTTCCCACACAGCACAAAACTTGATAGTTGCTTTCCAACTTGCTATTTTTTGGCTTTTCTAATTTTTCTCTTCCGTCATATCACATCATAATTCTCCAAATTATTCGCATATACATCGCACGCCAACCATTCTATTAACGAAATCTAGCAGATTGACAGCCCAAGATTTCCCATTGGCTCTTCTTTGCTGTTCGTCACCTCAAAAAAAGGCCCAAGGAGAGAAATGATTTATAATTAATTTTACATATATTCCATGCCACACATATGCAATACTAAAACACGCTTCAATTCAAGGACAGAACAAATAAATTTATGCATCTTGTAATACTACAAAATAAAACGATTTAGTTTGATACCTCCATTTTCTTTTATCTTTATTCTTATTTGACATTATTTATGATTATATGTTTTTAGTATTCATCACTTTGCATCGATAATTATAATATATTAATATATCATAAATATTTTTGGTATTATTTTTATGGTGATACACATGTTAAAATAATATAATTCTATGGACTTTTTAATATGGAGTACGTGAGCATGTTAAAGATGATGTATAATATCTCAATCGTTGAATATGTTTTTTCAATTTTTAATAAAAAAACTAAGTAGAGAACAAATAGGCCGTAATCTTTCTCTTAAAATTTTCAATTCACTGCACACAGTTTCATCAAAAGCTAACTACAAATATCTTATAAAAATAAAAGTTAAGAAGTCTAATAAATAATATAATTTAAGCAACCAATTAAAGTTTGTTGATGAGTAAGAATTGTGAATAAAAAGGCTGTCAATATTCAAAAAAAATAAAGATAAAAGACTCAATATTATTTGAAAGATGTGTCTGAATGATTGATGATGGTTTGCATTATAGACTTGATACTTTATTTATAAGCTTATCAAAAACATTCTAAGCCCTCCCATTATTATACTGTTTCACTATAAAATGTGAATTGACTCAATCATCATCTTACTTTCCCACTCATATTTTTATAGTCCCCCTCTTATCCATATGTAGCTTGGAGCTCGACTCTTCTTTGAGCTTCTAACTATAATAGGTTTGATTTAATTAATTTAATTGAAAATAATGAGCTATTAATAATTAAATTATGGTGCAACAATTATATTTTGATATAATATTGACCCAAATATTATATTACATTGTTATTAAAATATATTTGATTAATGAGCTATTAATAATTAAATTATGGTGCAACAACTATATTTTGATATAATATTAACCCAAATATTATATTACATTGTTATTAAAATATATTTGCTTTTTCTTGGAAATAAAATGAGAATGACATTGGATGGCTATATAGAAAGAATCTAATTTTAAAATAAATGAATTTAATTTCGTGCCTATCCTGAACATTATATTCAAAACATTTAAATATAAAAATATGAACCAAATAAAATTAATAGCATCGTATTTCAAGAGTTGAAGTTCATTTTAAAAAGTCGAAAATTAAAAATTATAATTATAATTCTTTTTCTCTGAAAGTAATTTTTTTTGTTGATATATGGATCAATATATTAGCAATAAACTTATTTTTATTTATTTTTTATTTTTAATAAAATAAGTTATTTTATTTTTATTATTTATTTTATCTCTCAAGAAATTTTTATTTAGGTTTGTTATTTTATTTTTTCACGAGAGTTTTTTTTATTCTTCTTTGGAAGTAATGGTAATTTGAGATTAATTATTTAGTAATTTATGATGATATAATATTGAGTATCATCTCTTAAATCAATTATGAAGTATTATATAAATTTCAATTCACATCACCTTATAGTATTATATATGATAAAGATTTCTACAATTGATAAAAATGCAGAGTAATAAAAAAAATTAACGGTAAAAATAAAATTATGATTTTAGAGTTGAGTCAATATTTTATTATTAATAATGTTAAAGATTAATTTGATATTAGTAATCTAGGTTACAAAAATATTTTCTTCATAAATATTGTATAATTATTTATGAATAAAAATATTTCCATTATTTTCTCTAAAAAAAAAAAATGCGTTCCATTTCCCCTTATGAAACCAAATGTGACTTAAAATTGAAACCATCTAGTCCACCGCCACATGGTTTCCTTTTCCCTACAGCTTAAGCGTCAATTTGAGCTCCTCTTTTGTAAGCTATGCCTCCAAGAAATAACAATTAATCAAATTAAAGTATGCTGTTTTATTCTACTTCTTAGATCTAAAAGCTTTAGCTGATTTAATTTAAGTTTCAACCAACTTTATTTTATTGAAATGATTAAACATGATGCATTTGTCGACATTAACTAGTCAAAATGAAGCACTATAAAGTTTTATTGCTCAAATATGGAAAAATAAATTGTGAGACTGAACCAGTAAAGCACATGGCACCAGCATCAAGTTCCTAAATATTGATTGGAATTAAATATTTATCGTCAATCAGGACTAAAGCTTTTAGTCCTTATTAGAGAGCAGAATATTTCCGCCTTTATCTGATAAAATTATAATTTATTTAGCTTAGCCTTGTAGAATCTACATTATTTTAGAGCACTTGATTTCTCCCATTCCAAGGATATAACCGAAAGATTTGGCCGTCCAACTTTTATATAACTTAACATGTTTTTGAACCTTTGGGATAAAATGGAATCAAGTTCTTGTCAAACCTTTCTTAATTCTGCTAGTATATATGCCCGGATCATCAAAGCAGAAGAATGGCTGAGGAAAAGCAAGACCTGACATCTATATTATAAATCACTGGACTTTGAGTTTATCAATTACTTGACCTCGAGACTCGTGGATTATGCATCACAAAAAAGCAACAAGATAACAATGTTAGGGTTCATATTTTATTTCCCGTGTATGCAATGCAACTCGCTATTTACTCCTTTCGTTTCAAAATAGATATCATTTTAGAGAAAAAAAAATTTATAACACTTAACGTTTTACAATTATCAATAAATATTAATTAATTTCTTTTCAACTCTACCATTTCTCTTTCATAATAATTATTTCTTTTTAGAGTGTGTAATAATTTATAAAAATAATTAATTGAGGGTAATATAATTTTTTTATATGCAATAACACTTATTAAATATAATACTTAATATATGTGTAAAAACCTTAAAAACATCTATTAAGAAATAAAAAAAGTATTTTTAGGCTAAAGTGCCATATAAACTTCTGAATTTGTCTCAAAGTGACAATAAAAGATAAAATAAATTTTTTCATTAAATTTATCTCTAAACTTGTATTATTTTGTCAAAATTACCTCTAATTTTGTATTCTTTCATCATAAAAGTCTAAAATACTAGCTGAGGAGAGTGTCTATATTATAAATGCAATTTAAAAGAACATAACTTAAATGTACTTTGACAAAAACACAGTTTCTTCTAAATTCTTAAATTCTCAAATCTCAAAAATATAGTTTCACTTTGATAATAAAATTTTGTTAATTGAAGAATGAGAAAGAACGATGTTTTCATAGAGTAATGATTTTGCTCGTTCGTTAAATTGCAACAGATATAAGGAATAATAAATTAAATAAAAGTATAATAATATGCAAAAGTACTGCTAAAAATTTTTACTTTATAGTTTGCTAAATTATATTTTTTAAAAAATAAAATATTTGTTTTACGAGAAATTTTCATAGGGCGAGAAGTCTCTGCTCAAGTAGAGAAAAAAAAAATTCTATCCATCAAAAGGGTGAGATAAAAGATACGAGATGATTTTTATCCTGCTCACTTGTCATTTATAAGTTAATACTCTCTTCAATCAATATTTTAAATTTTTATGATAAAATAATACAAGAATATAAGTAATTTTAACGAAAAAAAGACTTACGATAAAATAATACAAGATCATAAATAATTTTCAAAAGGTAAATTTAATAAAAAAAGATCATTTTATATTTATTGTTACTCTAAAATAAGTTTAGAGATTTATTTATTATTTAATTTTGAGTAGTACAAAAAGGCTAGAAAGATAAAGATTGCATAAGGGTGCAAGAAATACATGTCAAAGATATTTTGGCAGGCCCAGAGAATTTTTAGCAGACTCAATAAAGAATTTTTATTGGTTAGACAAATATAAATGTACTCACAAGAAAAAATTTTAAACAATGCATTCGCAAATTAGGCTTTCTTATTAGTCGCTCAACACAATTCAATTCGTTGATGTATTTTTCCTACTCTCAGTTTGTATTTTTCTCACTCGCACACTTTTCCTTTCTTTCTGTTTTTTGCAAATGCAAGCTTATCCCTCAAGCGGTGAAGTCGGAATTCAATATATATATATATATATATTTGTGATAATTTTATTAAAAATAAAAATTATCTAAAAAAATAAAAAATTATATATACTAATAAAATTATTATTTAAATTTTAAAAATTATTATAATTATGATATCATAATATATTACTGCATAAGACATTATGGTCTTCACAATAACTAATTAACCGTGTTAACAAAATAGCTAATGAATTAGCCGCTACCAACTCATCATCCAAATGACCAGAGCAACAAAATTATAGGGGTCAACTATGGTGGCTAGGCTTGGCTGAACTCATCTGACAAAAGAGAAGGTTCACAATCGAGCAACATACGAATTTGACTGCACGTTTCTCATCCATCGATATGGGTTCGAGGATGATGACCTTTTTTTTTCTAATTGCAAGTATCTAACCTGCATCAGGAAATGAACAAAAAGACATCTCCATCATTCAAAATGTGATGATCAAGGAAGAAAGAAAATTGATCTATATATATATATATATTGGTGTTATGTAATGAGGCTAAAAAATTAATAATCTCATTCTCATTGGTTATTAACAAACTCGGTGGGAAATTTATATTAATTAGTCATTCAATAATCTTTATTTCACTTTATCACTAAAAACAAGATGTATAATAATAGCATCGTTTAATTAGATAAACTCAAGGGAAACGGAAGACCTAGTGAGCATAACAGTAGTTGATTTGGTCAAAATCCTTGGAAAATCAGAATCTTACCTTTAAGTCTTGAGGCATCGTACATTGGAATAGTAAAGGTCATGCTAACCGGTCCAACCTCCGTACTGATATTTCCTGTAACGAGAAAGCAAAATGTGCATGACATTCCTTATGACATTAAGATTCTGTTTACAACAAACCTATAAAACAAAAGTGTAGCAATCTTTTAGTCTTACCATGCATCGATTGTGAAAATGTCAGCTTTGCATGAAGCATATGTTCAGATCCACCAAAAATCTAAGATTTATTCATCTATGAGTAATGATTCTTTATTGCAGTGAATGCATACTCAAAAGCATATGAATAAAAGCATAAATTTCTAAGGGAAGAAAACAAAGAGAATAATTTTGAATGTAGGCGCATTACCTCCTTCAAACACTTGATCCCTTGACATCAATGGTGTTTCCAACTGCTCCAGGGTCCAACAAAAAACTAACCCAAAATTTTGCATGTATAGATATAATAATCACTTGTATCGATATAATTCTGATTTCAGTAAAACAAGGTTTCTTTAGGTCTTTTCCTTTCTAATAAAGTGTTTTGCTTCAGGGCCATCCACCTGCCCAGTGAAGTTGTGTGAAAAGCTTACAAATTTTCACTGATATTAATGAGAGCATGTGAAAGCCATTTCTGTTGCATATTCTCACCCCTATTACAGCTTACAAAAACATTCTTTTGAAGTTTTCTTTGCTTAACACCTTGGCCACATTCTAATAATAACTACCATAGGCTTTAAGTGAATACAAACAAAAAGCAGCTAGGATGGAAAATCTGATTAAATTTTCTCAGAGGGAAATAAAAGAGTAGCCAACAACATACCACATTGGACAGTTAAGTATTAATGAAAAATAGACTTTTCTCAACAATTACAATAAATCCAACTTAAAAATTTGTGATAATACATGACTGATGACTTCATCTTCTCTTCTTCTACCCCATTTTTTAAAAATTAGATTTGGGGTTTGTTATGACCATATTTTATCATGAAATTGATCAAATATGTGCAGGCACCTACAATTGAATAGCAACTAATGGATAATATCGTGTGCCATTATTTG
The DNA here is from genome assembly GCA_949677035.1 of Omphalea diandra. Classification (NCBI taxonomy): domain Eukaryota; kingdom Viridiplantae; phylum Streptophyta; class Magnoliopsida; order Malpighiales; family Euphorbiaceae; genus Omphalea; species Omphalea diandra. The sequence goes on along the minus strand of CATIWR010163065.1, from coordinate 79,933 downwards.
TGAACCCATATTGCGTGTGTGAAAACGTGAATTGGAAGGCAAACAAACAGCAGGGAAATTATCATTTTGCTGAAAACAAATATGGCTGAGCTAGTCCACTGATCATTCATCCAGGATTCAAGACACATTTTGCATAGTGTGGGTAGAATTACCTGCTAGTATATGCTGGCAGGGGCATCTCTACCAGTGTCCTATTTGCAGCAATACTGGACGATAATTCAGCATGCTGTTTAATAATTTCAGCCTGAAGGAAAATAGTGAAGATCAAGAAAGGACCAGATTTGATTGTCATGGGTTTATTATTATTCATTTAACTATTTTGCACATGGAATGTGCACTTAGAATTGAAAACGTCAAGCTATAGTCACCTTAAGAAATCCCATGTTTTTAATTGATGCATTAATATGGAACGGTGGTCTAAATTCCTGAGTCATGCCATAATTCATGAAGAAAATTCACCATTCGGTGCCGCCTGTTAGAGAGAAGAAAATAACATTTCAAATAAGTGAAAAATCATATTAAAAAGGTACACATTAAATGTTGCACCGTCTATTCATAGTCACCAGAGTCAAAGTTCTGTCGATGTCAAAACTATCAAGATGTACTGATTCATCGAAATTACAAGAATCAGTGCCCCTGTTCCACATGTACTGCTGTAAGTCTGTTGCAATGAAGATGTGTGACAAGTTGAAAAATTCTTGCAGACCTTTTTTCTCAGAATAGTACAACCAAGAAAACGCTAAAAATTATTGTAAACTACCTCAGCTGTTAACTTTTAAAATTATGAACAAAAATCAGAAGCAACTATAGAAGGGGTATTGTTAAATAACCATCCACTACAGCAGTGGTCTTTAAACTGTAAGAAAAAAGGAATGATATGGCAAGTCACTTTGGATCATGTATGAGCCTCACTCACACCTGTAATGACCCTAGAATATGAAACTAGGAAGTCTAACTCACTTTGATTAGGCATTGCATCGTTTCAAAATCTGTTTATAATCAGAGACGCACTGTATGTTATTAACAGCACAACTTCTTGACTAATGCATTCCTGAGTGAATCAGTTAAGACTACCTGGTATATAGCTCATCTACAGGTGATAATTAGCTATGCAAACACAAAAGCCTAGTCTCGTCAACAGCAACCGAAAACAAACTTAAAGGGAAAAAAAAAAATTTCACTTCAAAACTTTTCAATACATTTGCCTCACCCCCACCCTCCATCTGCAATACCAAGAAGCAGAAAGCATCACAGTGTTTAGAAGGTTGCAAAAACATGTCTATGCATTAAAGAATTTACATAGGTTGACTTTCCACCTCTTTCTGTACTTGGGTCATTATTCAGCGCAAGCCGAATTTCTGGGTTGCCAATAAGAAAACTTTTCATTTGAATTGTGCCACCAATCTCAGAAGTATGCATCCCTGTATGACAAACATTAGATTAATGAAAAGAAAAGGATGGAAGAAATGCAAATGATACAGTTTTTGGGGAAGGGGGCAGGTCAATGTAGCACATTGTAAATCAATTGCTCAACCCGTCAGGTGTGTGAGAGTACTTAAAAGTAATGCTTCCGTGATATATTTCTTTCTGAATGATTGTATTGTTTCTTAAATACTCACACGAGCTGAATGTAACAATTATTTTTTTGGACTACTACAAAAATTTCCTCTGTCTTCCTGCCAAGAAGTTCATTGCTTTACAAACTGTTCCAGGTGTTCTTTTGGCCCCTTGCTGTAAGTTTGAAAGGTTGATTAACATATATGCTCAAATTGACAGCATCATCATCATCATAATAATAATAATAATAATAATAATAATAGAGTATACCAGTATGAAATTGCTTTAAAAAAATTAATACCAAAAAGATGGCAGAAGGACCCAGGCTTGGCAAAAGTGCAGCATCAATCACAATTGGCATATTAAATACATAGTATTTCAGAACCTGAGTTGATGTTGTTTGCACAAAACCAAAATCCTTGGAGAAAAGTATATTCCAATCAGATTAAAATTAGAACAAATGACAATCAACAATAACTAGATAATCATCAAAAAGCTTTTGAGTTTCAAGTTTGTAAGTGAAAAGTCTTGAGCTTTGGTAACAAGAAAATTTTCATAACTTGTGAAAGAAAAATTATGAACATGGGTCTAGCTAAAAAATTCAGTATTAGGAATACCTTTTGCTTTAATATATATAAAAAAAAAAAAAAGAAACAACATGCAGAAACTTATATATATATATATATATATATATAGTTACAATGATTTTTGCACCAGTGACTCTTCATTGAGAACACCAAGATAATCTTTGATTACACATGCATTTCTTTGAAGAAATTTGAGAAAAAAGTGATGCGAAGACATTAACACCTTGTTGTTGCGACAAATTGCAAGCCAGTAACCTCGACATGAAAGTAGTTCATACCATCCACATTCTACAGATAATAAAGATTACCAAAGATGAAATGAGCAAGTGCTGGAGAAAGAAGTTATGGATTCAATCACAAGCAACTTAATACTTCTCTAAAAGTGGCACTTAATATTAAAAAGAGATTAATGGAACAAATTGATAGGATATGTTATTTTTCATATGGCCATAGATAGGATAGGACCATTACCAGCACCTATTTGCTCACTTAGAAGCTCAACATTTAAATAACTAGCAAGCATATATGCACAAGTGGAATGGCAACCACTCTAACCATAATGATTAAATATGAAGGGGCAGTACGCCTAAATGCAATGCTGCTACTCATCTACACTAGTTAACACTTGGTAAAGGTTATGATTTCTATCAATTTTCGTTCAAAACAATTAGAATCGAAATTGAACAAGCTTAGACTTATAAAGTTCTCACACCTAGCAGTACAGCATCGGCCCTCTACTCTGTTCTAGCTAGGCACCTATATGTCAAAAATGGAGATACCAGAAATTAATTTAAGCACTAATAGGCTGTGCATATATATACTTGATGTGAGTTCAATGTAAGAAAATACGTACAAAGACAGGTGGGTGTTTTCTCCCCCCCCCACCCCCCCCCCCCCCCATTTATCCTCCTTTCAAAACTTTATTTTGCGGAAAAATATTTCGGCACCTTACTTCCGTCTGCATTGCTTCATTATCTTCAACTAATTAATTACCATCAACGAACCGAAAATTCAAGTTAATGGCAAGCAAATTAAGCTAAGTTATTTTAGAGACAGTCAACAATCGTAACTTGGAAAAAGAAAGATACAGAAGAGAGAGACTTAACAGTCACGGAAGACGATGTTGTCCCCTCCCTGGGACTGCACCAACAACAACGGTGAGATCATCATTCTCTTTCACCCTGATTGCATCGCTCACTTTAAAAGGGGCGCTTTTGGATTCGCTGCACTCCCACACATGGGATCAAATCTATGTTTTGATTGCCACGTTGGCATCAACTGACAAAAATGAGCTCACACTTCATGCCCTTAACGGCATCGCGTTGCATTTTAAGTTGGACCAAACTAGCGGGCCTTCCCTCATTGGGCTTACGAGCACAGCAGAAGCCTGAAAGAATATGCTAGCCACGTGTCCCATCTTTTAGGTTATGGTCGATGCAGATATTCTTTTTCCACTTAACCAAATTCAAACGTCGTCGTTCTGGAAAATCTTTGAACTGGACACGTCACCCCAACGGATAGACCGAAAATTATCCCTGTAAGGTTTATTGCAATTGCAGGACAGAAACCTAAAAATATCTACATTTTTATTATTAATATTACTACATAATATGAGGATCATCACACTAATCCACTTACCATTATTATTATTATATAGTATTTGTCTTTTGCTTTTGCACCCTACACTCTGATAGCGGCGAGGTAACGGATATTGATCGCTTCGAAATTTCATAGAAGCCACCGTTGACCAACACAAAATAATACAGTTCACTACAACAGATCGAATACGAAGCCCTTTTAGCCTTATAGTTTCTTCACAGAGGCAGAAATTGATGCAATTATGGCGTGAATTGGAGTGTGGCGCTGTGGTTCTGGATGAAATGAGCCAATTCGGTTGACAAGAGATGGGTTTTAGGATAAACTCGGAATGAAATGAGTTTCTTTGTTGGGATGAGTTCTGCTTGTAAAGTTTATTTTTTTGGTTAAGAAACAACTTCCCGATATCAAAGGTAAGGTCTTTATTTAGTTTTGTGCCTTTTTCTTTACTTATTTTCATGGTTTTTTTTTTATGAGTTTCTTGTTTTGCACAGTTGTGTTGTAGCTCAAGGTTTTCAATTGTGGGGTTTGTTAGTGTAATTATGGTTCTTTAAATGGTGTGACTGAGCATGCTATGGAAATATATGTGTATATATATATATATATAGGTAGAAATCCATATTCTTTAAAGATGCTTTTGACCAAAGCATGAAGGACTTGAAAGTCTCCAATCAGAGGGACTTTGCTATCGATTTTCTTTGATGGTTAGGTCTCGTCTTTGGATGGTAACGTTTTTGTATTCACCTGCTACATTACCATATCATGGGTCGTTTTTGGGTTTTGAGGAATACATTAAACTGGTTACTACAGACTCAGCTTATAAGTTTTGTAATAGTATGATCGGCGTTTACTCTTAATACTGACTCCCATTTTCACTAACTTTCAGTAAATGGCTACTCCGGTTGAGCCTCCTAATGGGGTTAGAATTCAGGGAAAGCACTACTATTCCATGTGGCAAACCTTATTTGAGATTGACACCAAGTATGTGCCCATCAAGCCTATTGGCCGAGGAGCCTATGGGATTGTCTGCTCTTCTGTCAACAGAGAAACCAATGAGAAAGTTGCAATTAAAAAAATACATAATGCTTTCGAGAATCGTGTTGATGCACTGAGAACTTTACGAGAGCTGAAGCTTCTTCGACATCTTCGACATGAGAATGTCATTCAATTGAAGGATGTAATGATGCCTATCCATAGAAGAAGTTTCAAGGATGTCTATTTGGTGTATGAACTCATGGATACGGATCTTCATCAAATTATTAAGTCTTCTCAAGCACTCAGTAATGATCACTGTCAATACTTCTTATTCCAGGTATCTATATGCTAGCATATTAATGGAATGAATGTTTCTTTAAGAAGACCTGGTACTGAACTTGAAGAGGAAAGGTAGCTTTTTGCGGTAATTGAAACTGATTGGTGAACTGTTTTGTGAAAGATTTTGCTAGGTCTTTGTTAAAACTGCCTGGAATCATCTCACTACTATTTCAATTTGCAATTCTTGATTTTCCTCACACTGGCCATTGGCTTGGCAACTAGATTATGCAGCTAGAAATTAACCCAGTAGTAACATGTAGGATTTGCATGTTATAACTGGGAACAATACTAGATCTGCTTTGATGTGCGGTCTTGTTTTAGCATCATTTTCTTAACTTCTTAGATTGCACAACGTATTGGTTAGGACATAGCTTATGTGATAATCAATGCAATGATTTGATGTAAGTCTAGCATTGTTACAACCATGACATTAATATGCTCTGATTTGAGATGTTCCTGTACTGATCGTGTGTCTATTAGCATCAGAAATCAATTTGTATTAGCTTTGATTCTTAAATAGCGCTTTTAAGATAATTTTGAGCTCAGATGTAGCACTTAAGAAAATTTCTAGCATAGATATCACGTTAGTTCGTTTATTTTGGATGCCTGAATCAAGTTTCAAGTCAGGGAAATGAGATTGTGCTGCACCAGTTTAATTAATTGCTGGAATCACCCTAATGGTGAAAGGTGTTTGTTTATGTTAGTTGGTAAGATTAGTGGCAATCGCTAAAGAAATCTGAAGTAGCATTTGGGAGAAACACATTCATGATGGATTAACTTTCTAGAAGGTTTTTAGTGCTCTCCCAAAGAGTATAGTCCATGTATTCTGTCTAGCATTGTTCTAGATAGCACATTAGGGCAGAATATTGTTATAAATAATGTTGGCTATAAGATATCATCTATCATGGTATACTTTGGTTACAAAAGTAACCATAGAATTCATCATATTATTTTGTGATTACAATTCAATATTTCCTTATGTTCTAGATTCTGTCAAAAAGTTATTTAAGAGACTGAAAAGTTTGTTTCTAATGGTCCCCTCATCTATCTCCAAGGGAAACATGGATGCACAGAGATCCGGTTGTCTCTCTATTTTGGTTAACTGTGTCTACAATTTGTGGATTGGCTGGTTGAGATTTTATACTATAATTGATGAAATTGCTTGTTCATTGCCTTTAGCTTTTCATAGCTTCGTCTGTTCTCACCTATTCATGGCACAGTAGATGAAATGAATGCAAGAGGCTACTAACCACTTGGTTACTTGGACCTTGACCCATATGCACATTCTTGTCTGGTTTAATGTTTCAATGTGTGATAAATTCCAACACGGCCGAAATAGCTAGAGCTGACCACTTAGTTACTTGGAATTTCACCTATATATTTACTTTTTTTGTTTAGTTTAATATTTCAATGTGGATAAATTCCCAACACCTATTCTTTAGATTTTTATTAGTATAAGCCTTTTTTAGTTGTAATGAGTTCACACTTCTTGGTGTAGTTGCTCCGAGGACTGAAGTATCTTCACTCAGCAAACATTCTCCATCGCGACTTGAAGCCAGGAAATCTGCTTATTAATGCAAACTGTGATTTAAAAATTTGTGATTTTGGGCTTGCACGTACTAGCAATGTCAAGGGGCAGTTCATGACCGAGTATGTTGTTACTCGCTGGTATCGAGCTCCAGAACTGCTCCTTTGCTGCGATAACTATGGGACGTCCATTGATGTCTGGTCTGTTGGATGTATCTTTGCGGAGCTTCTTGGCAGGAAACCTATCTTCCCAGGCACAGAGTGTCTTAACCAGCTTAAACTTATCATCAACATCCTTGGCAGCCAGAGGGAGGAGGATGTCAACTTCATTGATAACCATAAGGCCAAGAAATACATTAAGTCACTTCCATATTCCCCTGGAACTCCTTTTTCTCGCCTTTACTCTAATGCCCATCCATTGGCAATTGATCTGCTGACCAAAATGCTTGTTTTTGACCCATCGAAGAGAATAACAGTTATTGAAGCACTCCAACACCCTTACATGTCCCCACTGTATGATCCCAGTAGCAATCCTCCAGCCCAGGTCCCTATTGATCTTGACATAGATGAGGATTTAGGAGAGGAGATGATAAGAGAGATGATGTGGAAGGAGATCCTCCATTACCATCCTGATGCAGCTACAGCCAATGGTCAGTTGCACGCCTGATTTCATTCCTGATCTCATTCCTTGCTTCTGCGAAGGTGTAGGGTTATTTTGCTTTAAACTGAAGAAGTTTTTGGTGGTTATACTATTTAGTTCTTTTATTTCTCTTCACTGTTGTACCTTCTTCTCTTAATAATCTTAACAAAGAATGTACCAGTCAGATGTACCTTTGATGTATGATTCAACTAACTTGCTTCAAGGGCTGGTCAATGAGCTTCAGCTCTGAACATTATGTGGCCTTTTCAGTTTGTATCTAGGTGTGCCTTCATAAGAGTACGGGAAAACTTTTGTTGTATGTCAGGATATCTAAATGTATTCCAATGTTGTCATGGTAACCAATTTTGCATGAAGAGAATTTTCCCTGTGTGGTTTTGAACATTTAGCTTACAAAGGATCCCTCTCCTCTCCCAGCCAAAACCTGCTCGCTCTTTCTCCCAGCCCAGCCGCCTCATCTTTGTTCTTACTTTAGGTTGGCAGCGACTGTCATCTTCTTTAGCAAGTTTTTTCTAAAATATGTTTTCTTTGAGACTCGGTGGGTTTTCTGCATAAATAAAAAGATTATGTTCTTAGACTTAGTGGGTTTTCTACATAAATAAAAAGATTATGTTCTTTGGCGTAGTGAGTTTTCTACATAAATAAAGAGAATATGTTCTATAGTTATATAGCGTTATTTTTTAGTTGTTCTGAGGAACTTTATTTTCTTTTTGTATCCCATGTAAAATGAAATCTACGCTTTGGAACTTTACGTTCTCCATTCTCTGCAATGGTTAAAGATCTAGATTTGCTCAAATGGTTTTCCTTCTTTGAGTTTGATTTTGGTAAATATTAAAGAGAAATGACGTCATGGAGCTTTAGTAATATATGTATTCTCTAGTACTAGAAAAGTTTAGAAGCATTTATGGGGACTCATTTATTCTTATGTGGTAATAGAAGAGATGAAAATCTTGGAGTTGGTTATGGAACAATCAGATTCTATCTCCGCATTTCTGCGGTGTTCTAAAAATCGCATGTCATCATTTGAGTAGATTTTTTTTTTTTTTTTTTAAAAAAGAATACTTATTGAAAATTGAGTGACAAGTCCAACAAGCAATGAATTTTTCCATTTCTAATGTGTATATTTGATAATTTGTGTTTTGTGTGTTTTTTGAAATGCGAGTAAAAAACAAAAATGGTGGGGGAAGAAAAATCAGAACGCATGTATGGTCCCCTCGGCCTGCCTCCTTAACTGCCAATCCCATTGGGATTACATTTTAATGGGCCTGGCAGACAGAGCCCAATTTTACACGATAAGAAGGTGAAGGTATTTACCCCACCTACTTACGAATGTCGGTTGTCTATTTTAAAAAAAAAAAAAAAACCTCCCGTTACTGAGTATAATATTTGACTGTTGCGATTTAGGAATGAATATTAAAATTTAAATCTCACAAATATAATATTTCAATATTTTTTTAAAAAATTGAGTGTTAGATTCTTTGCTATAATTATTCTGCCTAAAAAGATTTTGATTTGAAGTTAATAGATTAAAAAATGAAATGAGTTTTAATATTATGTTTAATATAAATTAATTTGATAATATTTATGAAATTTATTTATAAATCCATATTTTGTGTATTAGATAAAAATAAAAATTTATTTGAAATTCTATTTCATTAAATCCTTAAAATCAGTTATAATCATCCCAATCTTGGAATCAATTATAAATTAAATTCTATCAAATTTGATAGAATTTGTAAATGAATTTAAAGTTATAAAAATTTTTCATCATTATAAAAAAAATCCTTAATTAAAATGTTTTTTCTTTCTCTTCCTCTTTTTCCCCTTTTTCTTCTCTCTCCACTTTATTTCTCTCCTCTACTTTTTTATATTTATACAAATTTGAAAAAAATAATTAAAGAATACTTTTTGAAAATAAAATATTTATTAAATTATACACTTAAACTAAATATAGAATTCATTTCATTTAAAATAAATTGTATTTTTATTTTATAATAAAGCAAAAATATAAAAATTTATTTACAAATAAAGTAAATTTTAGTTTAGAACTAAACCAACCATGAATTGGTCAATTATAAAGTTGATGCTTAAGGATCCAAATATTGGGATTAATAAGTACAAGCAAAATAACTTCTACACAGATAAACCAAGCAGAGAATATATATATCGTCAAAATTTACTCTTAAATTGAATTTAGTCTCCATTGAGTCGAAAAATATATACTCATAATAAAAAAGAAAAATATAAAGTAAAGGGTTAGTCTATATTTGATTGTGTATTATTATATGTATCTAATAAATTAAAGCACGCAAGTGATTTGGCCAAAACAAGGGGAAGCTTCTCGTCAGCTCTTAATCAATGAAAAAGCTAATGGATATAAACATACAAAGTTTACAATTCTTTGTCGGGTTATTTTCTTTCTATCACTATCACATCAGTAACATTAGCGAAGACCGCAGCCACTGGGTTTTGACTCCTTTGACAGTAAACGTTTTCAGCATTTAGTTCCCACAAGCAAATGAACAATAAATGCATGAATCTACTGTTAGTCAGTGTCTAATTAATTAGTATATTTTAAAGGAAGAACGTAATTAATAATGTGGTTCTTGTTGATTTTCAATTAATATCTCATAGAATTTGAAGAAGTTTTTCTTTTCTTTTGTAGATGTTCCCTTCGCATTAGTTTGCTTTCGCACTTATTCTCTAGCGAAATTCTGATGGCCCGGTTAGTTGAGTAGTTCTGTTCTGGGTTTAAAGCAGCACGCATCAAGGAATCTGACTCTTGGTAGAGGTTAAGTATCCATCTTTTCAGATAGGTACACTAGCGTTTCAAGTTTAAGAAGGCGATGTTTGGTATAGCATCTTCCTATACCGACAGTATCATTGTGCTGAAATTTTTATTTTATTTTTGTAAATTTAGTATAAAAACGTTATTGTTTAATATTTATTTTTATTTTTTAAACAAATTTTTATATTTATAAATTTCAATTTCAAATATCTAAATATGGTGTAATAACAACAGTAATCATATTATATTATATTTGATTTTAATTTTTTAAATATATAATACTAATTTGAACATTATTTATAATATTTTTATTCACTTTCATGTGTTTTGTATCAAAGTAAAAAAAAATTGCACCAAACATGGTTTAGTAGCTATGTGCTTCTAGCTATACCAAGCATCACACTATTACTTTAGTTAAAGTATGGAATACATTTTTGAATTTGTTTCAAAATAATAATAAATAATAAATTAAATTTTGTTATTAAATTTACTTATGAACTTATATTATTTCATTATAAAAATCTTTTTTTTTCATCAAAATTATCATCGATCTTACATTATTTCATCATGAAAGTCCAAAACACTATCTGAATAATGCTTATGTTATAAATGTAATTTAAGAAAATCATATTCACATGTATTTTGATAAAAACACAGTTTCCTCTAAATTTATAAATTCTTAAATTTTCAAATCCAAAAAACACAGCTTTATTTTGATAATAAAATTTTGTTGATTGAAAAATGCAAAAAAATGATATTTTCGTGAATTAATAATTCTATTTGTTCATCCAATTGTAGCAAATATAGAGAGAAAATAGGTAAACAAGAGTCTAATAGTAGACAAAAGTATTACTATAAATTTTTATTTTATAATTTAATACATTATATTTTTTAAAAAATAATTTAAAAATAATAAAAAAATAAAATATTTGTCTTGTGAAAAATTCTCGTAGGGCAAAGAGTCCTTGCTAAATCAGAGACAAAAAGAAAAAATTTTCATTGGGAGGGTGAGATAAATGATAAGAAATAGTTATCGTCCCACCGCTTGTCATTCTTAAATCAATGTTCTCTTCAACTAATTTTTTGAAATTTTATGATAAAATAATATAAGTTCATGGGTAATTTTGATAAAAAAAAAACTTTTATAGAGAAATAATACAAGATCATGGCTAATTTTGATAAAATAATACAAGTTTAGGAGTAAATTTGACCAAAAAAATTCATTTTGTCCTTTATTGACACTTTAGGACAAGTTTAAAGATTTATTTGGTACTTTAATCTTATTACTTTGATAATAAGATTTTTTTTTATTTGGTTATTAATACTAAATTTAGTGCTAATTAAGTTAATTAACCACATTCCAATTGAATCAATAATTCATATAATGTTTAACTGATCTATATTTCAATTGGTTGAAAAGTGTGTGTGGAGTTATATAGATTACAAAATTGTCATGATTTTGTGAATGAATATGTTTTGTCTTAATTCGTGTGTCTTTGTGTACATTAATTAAAAAACATAAACATGAAGTGTGTAATGTGTGGTGTTTTCCATCCACGGAAACCGGAGAGTGGATTGATCATTCAGGATCCCACATCGATTGCGGAAAATGTGTGTGTGTGTGTGAGTTATATAAGTTAATACGTTTTTACAAAATTGTCATGATTTTATGAAAAAATGTATTTTATCCTTAATCTGTGTTGTGTGTGTGTCTATATATATATATATATATATATCCCATTCATGAAAATCAGGAAATGAATTGGTCGTTTGGAATCTCACATCGATTGTGGAAAGTGCATGTGTAAGCGTTATATAGATTAGCACACTTTTATAAAATTATCATAGTTTTGTAAATGAGTATGTGACGTCTCTAACTCATATGTATGTGTTTGTGTATATTAATAAAAAAACCAATATAATATAGAATAGCTTACTTGAGTAAATACTATGTAATAACCTTATAATTAACACGTATAATTATTAATATTTTTCTTCAATGCCCTGTTTGTTTATAACTTATAAGTCCACTGATCTATTGTATAAATGTGAGTACACTGCACAAGATATACAATTGAAGAAAATAAAAGATTAATTAATTCAGTCAATTCAATTCGATTCGAAAGTATAAATAATAGATTTTTAGACAAAGATATGTCCTTGAAATTTTATAAAAGTTAAAAAAAAAACTCCATAGAATTTTTTCTAGACAGATTATTAAAAAGTAAGTTAGCTACACTATGGCAGGCAATGTATGCTTTAAAGTTTCATATCACATGTGGTTGCCTTCAAATCGAAGGTAACAAATTAATTTTGGAAAGGGGCAAGAAACCCCTAGTTATAAGAAGGGTTTGGTGTATCATAGTCTCTTTATAGCACTGTTGTTCCACACGTACTATTGGCTTCTAATGGAGGAAACCCTTTCTCTTTTTCTGCTTTTTGAGACCATATCTTTGAAGGTTAGGGCCGTAAAGTGGATTAAACTGATGAATGCTTTTTCCATGCATATTAAAGCATGTCTGTCACATGGGCGGGCAAAAAATATTGCTGATGACTTGTCTTCTGTTTCATCCTTCAAATCTACTAAAGTTACACTATCACCTCTGTTTGGTTCAGAAATTTATGAGTTGAGCTTCTTCTTCTTCTTCTTCTTCCTACTGATTTCGCGAATGACAAGAAAAAAAATCAGGCTTTCCAAATTTCAATTTCATGATGCATTATTGTTAAGAGTTTGACTAACTAGCTAGCAAGAACGTATTGACAATGATTTTTTTCTAATATATATATATATTTTGGTTAAGAGTTTAGTCTTGATTTTTAGTTTGACAAATTCATCAAACTCTAGTGATTAGAGCAATTTTTAATGAAAATTATTGGATAAATTAAAACACTTGATAATTTTTCATGTTTGATTGATTGCTTTCTATTCCAATATTTAACTATTAATTACCAATAATTAATCGAAATGATCAATATTTTGATATTGGTCCAAATTAATAGAACTTAATTAGCTTTTAATGTTGATTTATATCTATAAATTAAATAAAAAAGACCACATAATCAGTTCTTTTAATTATTCTATTATTCTATAGTACTATTTCGTGTATGTTTTTTGTTTAGCAAAGTTTTGTGCCATTAATTGATCGCTTCCTGGCCTTAAGAAGAAATTCACTATTAAAAATTTGTTCTGTTAATGGAATTGTTCATGATCTTGTTTAATATCAGGGGGCAACAACGCGGTAGCTTGGGGACATTACCCTACCAAACTTTTCAAAATTTTATTTGTTATGTTTATATTTTGTAGAAAGGTTTTCCTTCTCTTAAGAAAAGTAAAATTAACTCCTCAAATTTCTTAAAAGTTTGTTTTGAATATATATAATATAATATAATATAATATTAAAATTTTATTTACTACCCACATATTATACATATATTATTAAAAATATAGGTATAACAGTAGAAATTTTGAAAATTTTAAATATTAACCTCATTAGATTAAATTTGTATTGTTTTTAATTTTAGTTCAACCTCCAAATATACATGTGGAAAAAAAATAATATATACCTGTGGACAAAAAAAATAATTACGTACTCAAAAGTATTTGGAAAAGCAAAAGGCAAAGCAAAGCATCTGAAGATCATTACTCGGAGTTGGAAGTAAATATCATTCACTATGTTGTTTTGGGCCCCCAATTGCAAAAGCTGCAATTAATTAATAGACCCTACAAACCGACCAACATATCACTTTTGTTCTATAGCTCTTCCCCAAACCCATCACCATTATTCTTATTTTTATTTTTAAAATTTTCTTCAAATAAAAACATCAAATTCCATTTCATCACATTGAAATCATTAACTGAATGATTATACAACAACCACCACATGACTAATTTAAAGCGATTACAGTTGTTAAAATAATTGTAAATGAATTCGATGATAGCAGTTTTTTTAAAATATTAGAAAATATTTTCATTTATAAATAATTATACAACATTTAAAAAAATAATCTTATAATATAGAATACTAATAATTAATCTTTAACATTACTAATAACTGTACAGTGGTTTAACTTCAAAATCATAATTTTATTTTTACTATGAATTTTCTTCGATAATTTTGCATTTTGATCAATTATGGAGATTTTTACCAAATATAGTTATACAGCTTGATACGGAGATTTAAGAGATGATACCCAAAATATCATCATATATTACTAAATAATTAATCTTAAACTACTAAAATTAAAAAAAGATACAAAAACTCAATTATGGAGATTTCTATTATATATAGTGCTATAACGCGATATGAACTAAAATTTATATAGTACTTTAAAACAAATTTAAGAGACTATGCCCAAAAATGCCATTACATATTACTAAATGAAAAATCTCAAACTACTAAAATTCTAAAAAAGAGACAAAAATCCTTAAAAAAAAAAAGAGATAATAACAAATTTTTAACAAAAACTCTACAAAAAAGATAAAATAAAATAAAAACCAATAAATGGGTTAAAATAACTAACTTTATTAAAGAAAATAAAAAATTTATCTTCAGTAGAATCTATTAGTGTAGCTTCAAAATACTGAAAGATAAGAATTATTTTTAGAAAACACTTTCAATTTGTTTTCAAATTGTTTCTTTCTTTTTCCACAATGACAGGTTTCATTATAACTTATTAAAAAAAAAAAAAAAAGAGAACCCCCGGAGTGGTTTTCGACATGAAAAGCAAAAGCTCGTAACTTACTCCTGTCAAGCAAAGCATGGATGATGTAACCATAATGTGTTGCTTTTTCCCTATAATTTTCTTTTTTTACCAATAATGCTATAGACATAGCAAAGGGAAGAATTGTTAAGTAGCCGTTCGCGCAAAAGAACGTTCAATTCTTAGTTTACTATATGGTAACAATTATATATATGTGGTTAAGACTACGGTATATTTACATTATAATACCGTAATTAGTAATTCACTATTGAGTTATATAAAAATTATTATTCACTATTTGATTAAATAAACGTTATTATCTACTATTAAATTAGATAATATTATTTGATGACATTATTAAATCTATTGTAGAATTCATCTATAATAACTCAGCTTGAAGGCAAATAAAAGAGCATATAATCATGGTGAATTTTGCAATAATAGATTTTATAATGTCTTCAAATAACATTATTTAATTTAATGATAAATAATAATTTTTATTTAATCTAACGGCATAATCTCATCTAATTCAATAGTGAATAATAATTTCTATCTAATTTAATAATAAATTTTAATTACGACACTATATAATATAATAATGTAAACGATATTATAGTGTTCATCAACAACATACATATATATGCATAACTATTCCTATTATTTCCTTGATATGGAAGTATGTTATTTCTTCTTTTCAGAAAAGTTAAGTACAATTAGGCAGAGGTGATCGGTTCTGGATTTGGACCGGTTATTTGAAATTATTCGAAATCGAACCAAAGATTGGTTATTTGAAAAATGAAAGAATTGGTATCAAACCGAAATAAAAAAAAAAAAAATTGTCTTGAATTGAACAGATTTTTAGTTTGCTTTGGTTCAAATATTCAGGAGTAATGGATGGGTCCGATTCAATTTGGGTATTCGGATATTTCAGATCTTTTTTTTTTTAAATTAAATTTATAAAAAATTAGTTTATATATATTAAAAAATTAAATTTCTACATATAAATGTATATATACATAAGTATTTAAGAATCAAATACATATGTAATTAAAAATAATATATATGCATAAGTATTTAAAAATTAAAATTAAATATATATATATATACACACACACATACATACGCCTGTTCTAAATAACGGTTCGGATTAATTTAATTCAGTCCGGTTATTCGAATTGGATAAAATTAATAATTAGTATCATCCCAAATTCAGATCGATTAGGTTATTTTTTGGTTCTTTTTAATTTTAGTTATTTTTCAATTTAGTTAATCAATCTGGTTTAATATATCTAGTATCCATTCTCACCCTACAATTAGGTATTGTTCTTTAACCATTTGGCACATGTTGACTCATTTTTGAAACTATTTAGAATTTAAGGCAACTTTTAATTATGGTTTGTTTCATCCTGAATATGATGCCAACATGTGAATGTTCGTAGAGTTAAAACCTGATTGTATACACCGTTTCAATTAGTGGGAATAATTAGACAGCACGCATTTGTAAATAATAATAATAATGTGTCTAGTATTTTGGTACTGACATCCATTACAATGATGGAGCTCATTGAGTGGGTTAGATTACTAGCTAATTAGTGCATGCCAGTTTGACACTCTACCAAAGTTAACATATCAGAAGAAACAAACTTTGTCGTCCTCATTCCTCAGCGTGGAAAAAGCCCCATTGCAGTATATATAGGGCATGAATGGTCATGATGATCCATCCTTTAACTTATTTAGAATCTGAACTACAGGCACATGGTATCTACCATTCGGTACAATTGATGCACAGAAACCAAATTGAATAACTGAGAAAAATATATGCTGCACAGAAAAGAACAAAATTATAGTAGGCAATTGTTTTATATATACAGATCGCAAACCAAATCATGTGTACCCACTACTTGATCGAATGCAGACCAGCTAAGCAACTAATTTAGTTGGGACCTCTTAAATAACTTTTAACTCTCAAATTAACTAACCCAAAAAAGGAAAATAAAGCACTTTTAAAATGTATACCGTACGCTATATCTTAGTGCCTTAGCTCTGAACTAACCTATCATCAAAGACCTTCCCATGTGTGCGCGCCCTACAGCTTTTCACCAAGTTGTTAACGAGGAGACTCAAGTTTCAGGCATACGGATTTTGTATTTCTTTTGTGTTTGTTCATGTTAATCTGGAAAAGGGACCACATTAGCCATGTTTCCAGATCACCCCCCATGGCAATGAGCAATATAACTAGTAAGCATATCGCAACTTTATGGAGCTCGAACAATTATTGAGGTGAACTTTTATGTTTTGGGTAACCCTATTTATATTTTAAAGGCACCTTTCATCAATGTATATGGAAACACAATATAGTCCTACTGTGACTTTCACTACGTGGGTTCATCTAACTTTTCTCTTTTTATCTAATATCTCTTATGTAGGACTTACAATTCCTAGCCATGATTATTTTCTGCTTCAAAAAATTGATGATCCAATTGGCTATGTGATTCTAAACAGGGAAATTGTTGATGGTTGAAATTGTAAACAAGGGTGTCATTATCATGGAATTTGGGCTTAAAGAAAAATTAAACAAAATAAAATTGCAAGTTGTGAGAATAGACTCTACGCAAATTACAAAGAATCATAGTAAGATCAGATGAGATATGCCATCATTTGATGTCTTTTCTTCCTTTTCTTTTACTTTATGATATATAAGGGAAGTTGTCCATTGCACTCTTCTTCTTTTCTTGTGTTGGAAGTGAAGAAAGTAATATCTATTTAACATGAGTTAAAAGTGTTAGGTCCTCACTCCAAATCAAAAACCAATCAAAGTTGTCAATATTGATCAATAATATTCTTTTGTTTTTCTCTACTTATTCCTGAGGTCACATTTCATTAAAAACTCACTGCACCACTCTCCCTTTTGTTTTGTGGTATCCAATTCTTTTCAGTGTTATGGAGCTTGTAACATCCTTAAATAGTAAATCTTTGGATATTGTCTTTGTATTATATGGCCACTCTCCACGTACGCTATACCTTATTAATTCTTTGGTTTAAAGTACCTCCAAATTTATGCCTAATTTCAGATAATATGTACGTGCCTATGTTTCTCTAAGTTTAG
Organism: Omphalea diandra; assembly: GCA_949677035.1. NCBI lineage: Eukaryota > Viridiplantae > Streptophyta > Magnoliopsida > Malpighiales > Euphorbiaceae > Omphalea > Omphalea diandra. The sequence goes on along the minus strand of CATIWR010163065.1, from coordinate 62,099 downwards.
CAGGCCCGATATAAAGTTTTTTTATTTTAAAAAAAATGTTGATTCATAAATCTCTGTCCTATATCTAAAAAGTTAATGCAATAAGAATTTTACATTATACTGTTTTATTCTGGTATTTATTTAAAGCGTGTCTCTTTTTAAATAATATATCAACAAAAAAATACAGATATATTGTATATAATAACTATAAAAATGGAAGAAAAATATTTTTTAAAAAAGAAAATTACTATAACTTGCAAGTTGTGAGGTTACTTATATTATGTTTAATTAACATCCAATCACTTTTCAATAAAAAAAAATTAACTAAAAACTACAAAGTCGGTAACCTCAAGCATGCATGCCACATGCACGCATATATAGCCAAGGGACATACGTTTTAGCCATCAGAATATGTTATGAGTATATAACCACTTATTATATGCTATCTCACGTGGGTTGAGACAGCAGAAACATGCAATCTCATGAAAAATAAAATAATCGAATGACAATGATTATATTTAATAAGTTCAAAGCAACTATCAAATTTATTATTTTATTCTATTAAAAAAATGATGCTTACTGATAATTCTACTTATATTACTTATAATATTCTTTTTTAATATAATTACATTATTTACTATTTTAACATTAACATAATATAATAATAAAAAAAAAAAGTGCTTCAATAATGTGAACAAAATCCTTCTATGAAAAATAAGAATCACTTTCTATCTTGACAAAACTGCCAATTGAAAACAAAATTAAATTGAAATCACACCAATGGGTAAAAACTCTTTTTTCTAATCAGTAAAAGATAAAATTTTTTTTTACCATAATCTTATTTATATAATTAAATATCGTTAATCCTATTTTAATAGGATCTAAATTTAATTAGAAATTATGTTTTAAGAGTTACTATTAAAAAATTATTCTCTAATTAATAAAAATATTATCCTAAATAATTTTTTTTTAAAAAAAAAACTCACTCCAAATTCAATTAGAATTTGAGTAAAATCCTAAAAGAATATTCTAAAGCATACATATTGACAATGGCGTGTCAACTAACAACTGTAGTGAATTAGTGGCTTGAAAATTATTTCATTAATATGGGTATTTAATCAAGGTACGCCAAAAGCGGACACATATGAGATTTGTCACAAATTACTATTTATTTTAAATTTTTAGTTTATAGAGATTTTTATTTAATTTTATTTAATAACTTTTGAAAATTATGTATTATTAAATACAATCCTATAAAAATAAATTATATAAAATACTGGTATTTATTCATAAATTAATTATAATAAATATTCTAATATTAATAATAATATATTAATAATATTAAATTATATAATATTTAGATGTATTTATTAAGATATATTTATTGTATGATTGAAGAAAAATTATATTTTTTTATGTTCCATAAAAATAAAGACAAGTTTGTTTATATTTTCATACAGATTAAAAAATTCTAATTAATATAATTGAAATAATTAATTTATATACATTTTTGTATATTAAATAGAATATTTCATATTATTTAAATTATAATTAAATAAAGATAGTTTATATTTATTGATAGTAAGGCACGCTAATAGGGATATGTTAAAAAAATTAAAAATTAATGATACTCTTATAAAAAAAAAAAAAAAGAACTATAATTTGAAACAAATAGTAAAGAAAGTAAGTCTATTTTTATATGACATAGGAAATAATTATAAAATTTAGATGTATTTGTTAAGATATATTTATTGTGAGATTAAAGAAAAAATTAAAAGAATTTTTAATAAAATTTAAATTCATATTGAAAATACATATAATTATTGGTAAATTGTTACTAGTAAATGATATTAATTATTTATTTTATTGAAAACTCATTTATTATATCTCAACTTAAACTAAATAATATTATAATAAATACCATTAGCGTTTGGCTCATAGTAATTTAATAGTCCAATGGTTGTTTTAGAGAGTTAGCAGAAATATTTTCCGTATTTAACTTTTATCTGATAAACTACACGAAAATTATATGATGAGTTTTTTTTTTTTTTTTTTTGCCTCCCCATATAATTTAATCTCCATTGCATCTTAAAATGAAACAAAAAAACAAAAAAAAGTGCATCATATGCTTAATAAATATTATATTGAAATTTAAAAACTAAAGAAATCGTTCAATGATCTGAAAATTATTGATAAAGCACTTGAAATGTATGACGTATGTATTTAACAAATAGCAATTATCTTTTTGAAATTTAAAAATTATCAATAAAAAATAGAAAATTGACATACTGCCATTGAATAGTTTATAAAACTGTACTTCTACATGGTGAATTAAAATTATATAAAAATTTATCTAAAAACTGCCGTTAAAAATATTATATACATACAAAATTATATACATCGAACCAAGACTATATAGAAATTCCTGGGTTAGCAGTCCTAGCCAAAGCATTTTGGCTTTAGCCCGTAGCCTTTGGGTAGTGCTGCATATCTTTGGCTGGTGCATCAAATAAAATTAAAAACACGTCTTTGTTTGTCTCTGGTTCCAACTATTGAACACGATAAGACCACCTAAAAAGAAAAATCACAAAAAATCACCGACAATTCTTACCCATGATTTTTGGAGATCAATATGTAAGATTAAGTTGGTAGTCAGTTACTAAAGACAATAATAATGTCCGCAAGCCTTAAAACAGATGCCATAAATGCCTAACAGTCAAACCGCCTCTTCTAACGTTAAGCCCTACTCTACCAACCACTAAGCAGACCTATTAATTTTTTTGGATTTAATTTCCCAAAAAAACAATAGTTGGATTTCTAAAAACAATTGCCTAACCTTTAAATTCAACGTGAGCCTTTTTTAAAATAATTATTTACTATTGTTTTGCATTATTTTATATCTATTTAATTGAAGTAATTGGGAATCACCTGTTGAAGAACATGTGTATAATAAAATTATTATAGCGTTTAAAAAGCTTATAAGAATTAATTAATTAATTAATCTTGCACGAGATCTAGAAGCGGAGGAGGGGTCTAGGAACTACTATATCATACAAGAAAAAGGAAAAAATTTGAGGCATCTGTATCTTTTGCGGTCAAATAGGGGACTGCATCAAGACCGGGGTGAGGTGAGGAAGAAACTTTTCACTCTATGTGACCCTACTTTAGTAGAAAATTTACTACTGCCTCCAAGTCTTCAATTCTATCAGCGCGGCTGCTGGATAATATACATCAACCCAATTTTTTTGAAAAAAATTCCACTTTTTTGTTGCAATTAAAAAGATTTAAAAAATGTGTATATTGAATTTGAAAGTTAAAGCAATACAATGCTAATAATTTTTACATCTCATTTCCTCTTTTAAATTTAATTTTGATTTTTTATCGTAATTTATCTTATAAATGATTCATTTTGTCAATTTATCAAATTTATAATTTTTAAATTGTAAAAATAAATTTAATATCATTAAAGTAAATATTAATGTACTCTGATATTTGCTTTCTGGTGCTATATAAGGTTGGATGCCTACTAATTTTCCATTGAAGAGAGGCTGATCCAGGCAACTAGGTAAATTGTCCCCAGCAGCAGCCCTGCAGCGTTATTGCCTTTTAAATTGTGTCACCATTTCGATTCTTTTGCAGGGATAAAACGTTTCACAAAAAAATAATTTATTTTTAAATATATTATTATTGATTTATAAAATTATAAAATATTTTATATTTATATTATTTATTATTTGAAATATATTATCATTGATTTATAAAATTATAATAAAATTTAAACTATAAATATTATCTATTTATACTATTTACTATTTAATATGATAAACAATATATTAAAACTTATTTTTTGTGAGTTTGATCTATTATTGACGATCACCATCGATCGATAAATGTCTGATAAAGAGTATTAATAATTAAAAATGATCGATGATAATAAATATTTATGTGTATATAATTTATTTTTTATTTAGATAAGTTTGTCAAAAACTCAAAAATAATTTTTTATTTTCAAAATAAATATTTAAATATTTATGTGTATATAATTTATTTTTCATTTAAATAAGTTTGTCAAAAACTCAAAAATAATTTTTTATTTTCAAAATAAATAGCCATTTCTTTGAAAATAAATTATTTTTTCATTAAAAAATATTTTTATCAACTAACTTTTTTAAATGCATTAGAGAAAAATATAAAAAAAAAAAAAAAAATTCCTCGAAACAAATGGAGCAATTGCGTGGTTTGTGGCATTCTGCTCGATAAGTTGGATGAAGCGGGCTCCCTCCCGCCCTGCACAACTGGAAGCGTGCACGTGACTTCCACCTGCAGATCGCCGAAGCAATAATTTCTCAAAATATTATTCTTTTGTAACGACAGTGTATTAATGAGCAGTACGATACGTCTCCAAACTTGTATATCAATTTTATTATTTCATAGTATTATATAAATAGAGAAAGATTCTTCAATCAATTCACATGTCAACTAAAATTAGATTTCTGTATTATACATTTTAAATGTCTATTTCTCGTAAGGGAGTATAAATTCTGAATATATCAAATCAAGTCGATTAACCATATTAAAAATATTAAATTAAAAATTATAAAAATTATTCAAAATATAATTGAATTTATCCAAAATGATATAATAATTTAGGATAGTCTGATTATATATATATATATAAACTCTATTTTTTATAAATTTAATTTAAAAAATTTAAAATATTCAAATTGAATTGAATTGATCCATTTGTCATGAATGTTCAAATCATATTGAATCGAAAAATTAGTTCTATTTGAGATAAATATTTTCTCATCTCGATTCAGGACTAATTCCTTCATTTTTCAAAATTCGATTTTCAGGCCGATTTCAGACAATTTCAAATGATCGATCCATAATTGAATCTGGTGGCCCCTAATTTCTCATATCAAAGAGTAGACTTATTTTCATTATTTAGATTAACTCCTGAGATTAGTATTGCATCTATATTAATATAGTATTGACATCTCACATTAAAAAGTAGTTGCGGATATATAGATTATTATGAAAATAAATAAATAATGCTACAGCAAAGAAGATAATTAAATTGGCACAAAATGATTGGATTAAGTAGCATTTTCCTTCTGAAATTTATATGGAAAATTACACATTATCGTTTCTATTCTGGCAAATATTTAGAAACGCAAAATGCATGGCATTTTCAATCAATCAAACTAACTTAAAATGACAAATAAGCTTTGATGATATAAACAAAATTGACCCAAGAAAAAAGATAAAATCTCAAGTAATTTATACCCACAGGCCCATATATCGAATGCCGTTAAATGAAATGTCCAAATCACCCTCAATCCAATTTAGAATTGCCCACGACATCCCTAGATTCCCCTCGTTGCTACTTGTTACAAAAAGCAACTGCACGTTGAACAGTTATTTCAGTTACTTGGCGGTAAAAAAGCAAAAAAAAAGAAAAAAACTGATTTAACAGGCAATAATATAATAAGCCCGAAACTGAAAGAAAGACGGGTAATGATTTGAATAATAAATGGCGTTCTGCTCACCAGCTGGAATTGGAGGTTTGTGGAAATTTCTTCTCAACCCCACATGCCTAATCACTTCTCCCCTCTCAACAACTCCCATTGGAGATTCCTATGCCCTTTACCTTTTTCCCCCATTTATTTTAATTATTTTCTCATAATTTTCCTTCATTTTCTTCTCTTCGATCTTTTTTCCCCGCCCCTTGTTTAGTTCTATAAATTGCCCTTTCAATACTCTCACAAACCTCTTCTCTTCTCTTCTCTTCTCTTCCCCCCCTCTATAGCAGTTTTATTATAGTGTTTTGCCTGCTCTTTCTTTTATTTAAGGGCTCAGCTCTGCTGGTTTTAGCTCTCTAATCATTATAAAAATTCCATTTCACTGCAACAAGAAGTGTCCTTCTTGTAGCTGAAATCAAGAGACCCTTTTTCTCCTCAATCTTGATGCTGCGTTTTTTTATCTTAATGTTTGAGATTCATGTCTCCAGTTCTTAGTGAAATCCTCCGTTCCGGGTTTATGATCAATTCCTCCCTCAGGCGCAGGACCCATCTTGTTCAATCTTTCTCAGTTGTGTTCCTTTACTGGTTCTATGTTTTTTCATAAATAATCTTCCTCTACTGCCTCAGTCATATATAGTATTATAGTTGCATATACATATATAGCTAGATTACTTATCTGCATATATATATAGTCAAGATAAAAGATCTGAGCTTCTATTGAGATTATTACTAGGTGTAAATTTTTTTTTTAAAAAAAATTATATATAGTCTGTTCTTCTGTATGGCATCCTCTAGTGGGAATTCCTCAGGTTCCTCTCTGCTACACAACTCTGGGTCTGAAGAGGACATGCAGGTTTTGATGGATCAAAGAAAAAGGAAGAGAATGCAATCCAACAGAGAATCTGCAAGGAGATCAAGGCAGAGAAAGCAGCTGCACCTTGATGAATTGATGTCTCAAGTGACACAGCTAAGGAAGGACAATAACAAAATCCTTACAACAATCAATATCACCTCTCAGCACTACTTGAATGTTGAGGCTGAGAACTCTATTTTAAGGGCACAAATGATGGAACTTGGCCAAAGACTGGACTCCCTTAATGAGATCCTCAGTTATATCAACACAAGCAATGGGATTTTTGAAACTGATCATCATCAAGATCTCCACAGTACAACTTCTGTTGCTGCGGATACCTTCATCAACCCTCTTAATTTGATCTATCTTAACCAACCCATCATGGCATCTCCAGATTTGTTTCCGTATTGATGATGATCAAGATTTAATCTTTAGAACAATTGGTCAATTTATGGTTGTCTTCTTTGTTTTATTGATGGTGGTGTCCTATCCTGTTCCTCGTCTAAATTGGTGGAGATGATAAAAATCAAGGCCTTTTTCCTGTCTTTTGTTATCTGATCTGCTATAATATTGAATGTTAGTTTAATTAATTAGCTCTTAGGATGAAGCAATATGTCTATGATAGAACGGTAGAAATGGAAAATGATGATTGCTCTTTTGGCTTGTAATGGGTGACTGCAAGTATGGTGTGAAAGGCTCCACATGAATTTATTCTCTTTGGTATTATTGAATCGTAATCGTAATGGTCTCATCATAAACACTGTGGGCCTTTCTTACGTCTTATTCTTATATTTCTGGTTTTTCCTTGGTTGTCCATATTTCTGAACAAAACAAATATTTTTTTTTTCCAAAAATAAATAAGCAAATATAGACAAATGCACGAGATAAATTGCTGCTACCATTTGAAAAGTAACTATATTTCCACGCAATGTATATTAGATTGTCTAACACTAAATTTCTAATTTTCTTTTGCTTTTTTATGTGCATACAAGTAGGGGTGAGTAAAATCGAACCGAAATTGAAAAACCGAATCGAGTAAATTCGGTTTATCTGGTTCGGTTTTAAAGTAAATTCGGTTCGGATCGGTTTAAAAAAAATAAAAAATTTTGGTTTTCAATTTTGGTTCGGTTTAAAATTGAGCAAACCGAATAAACCGAATTTATGAGATTTTTTAATTTTTTTAATTTGAGTTTAAAAACTAAAAATAAATTATTTTATATAAGATAAAAAAAGTCCAACAGCCCATTGAGCCCAAATCCGAAAACCGAACCGAACCAAATCAATTTTTTCTGTTCGGTTTACTTCAGTTTATCTTAAATTTTGGTTCAGTTCGATTTGAATTTAAGCTAAATTCGGTCTATTCGGTTTTCATAATTTTGGTTCGGTTTGAACCGAACCGACCAAATGCTCAACCCTACATACAAGAACTTATATTATTTGACTAAAAATATCAAAGTATTATATGTTTAATTGTTAGAGTATATTCTGTTTATTTGAGATTAAAAAAAATATAAATATCTGTTTTTTTGTTGTAATTATTTGTTTCCTTAAATATGTAATTATTGGAATCTAGAAGGCTAAATCTGTTTCGATAATTAAAAGTCAACATGTATCATAGCTAGGAATTTAATTTAAGCGTATAAGTGTTTGATATAATGATGTTAAAATGATTTTTAAAGCAATGAAATTTCAAGTTTAAATATTAACTAAAATTAAATTAATAAAGAAATCAAATGCCTATGAGTTTAAAAGTTTAAATCATATTTTATTTTCCCTTGAACTATTTCTATAAATAAAAAATTTGAAATGTCTAATTTATAAGTCTAAAGTACAAAATTATTGACATAGGAGAGATACCATAGTGTCAAGAGATTTTAAATTTTGACCCAAAAAAAAAAAGAAAATTCAATTTTAAGATATTACAATGAAAGAAATAGAAGTATTATAGATCATAGAGCTAAAGCATTTGAAATTTTCATAAAAAAGAGAGTATAAGAAATTAGTACTTTTAAAATCCAAAAAAGAAAAACTCATATTATTGGAAATGATCATCTTAGGTATTAACCTTAGAAAATGGTATTGAGTGTACAAGGGGATTTCAGCATGTAGCTTAAACACATGATGTATTGAAAATTGATCCTAATGCTCAACTTGACCCCAAATTTTGACATAAATTATTTTTCATCATGAAATTTCTTTTGTAACGGAGTCCTCATTATTTATAAATGCTAACTTAGTGGGTTAAGTAGTTAACATATATCTTTTTACACCATACCAAACTTAAGACATGCTAATTGTAACCAAGAACAAAATCCGACTCGACTTTATTATAATCTTTTTAATTTTCAAGTACGTAGCAAGTGATAAAGGAGGAAAAGATTTATTTAAAAAAAAAAAGAGGACAAAACTTTCACTAACAAAATAATTTTTAAGGAAAAAAAATCCTATTATTTTAATCAGGATAAATGTATAAGGACCATAAATAAGCTCTATTAATATAAATAGTTATCAGCAGTTTTGTTAGAAATAGAACTTTCATTAAAAAAAAAAAGGAATAAAATTTTATGAAAAAAATATGTAACTCTTAAAAAGATAATAAAAATAATAAAAATTAAATCTACATTCATAAAATATAGAAATAATAAATCTAATATCTAGATGTATAAATCTAGTCGGATTTGATGCAATTTATTGAAAAAATAAAATAGACTATACATAAAACTCTAAATCTAAATAAATAAATCATAATAAATTTTAAAAATATATAAATTTATATTTTATTTAAAAAATGAAATGGAAAAAATTTAAAAAAGAGAGGTAAATGAGTAGAATATTACTTCTATCGTACAATAGCTAGCGTCTATTTGTTTTCAAGTATTGCTGCGTTATTGTTTATGTAACGTGCCTTGTTCATCTTGATAATAACTTCTTACTCTTATATACGCTTATAAATATATTTCATTTTGTAAAAAATAGAAATAATACTAACTGTTATTATTTAACCTACAAAATAACATTTTGGAAAAAGAGACGGATTTAGTATTGGATATCTTCTGTTCTATCATTTTTTTTTAAAAAAAAATCTATAACCAAATATAATTATTAAAGAAAAGAGATATTGTGACATTAGGGCATCCCCTAAGATTTTTTATGATAAAAATATGCCAGACGTGGCATATAAATGTTCAAACATGTTACATATGGATGGTGTGAGATGCATAGGCATCTTCTACTTCTCTTTAAAAAAAAAAAATGGTAGGACAGAAATAAAAAGAATCAACTTTTGGAAAAAAAAAATGAAAATAAAAATCATCCATGCCATTAAATTTATTTGTCCGTTTATTATTAGATAATTGGAGGGAGTAGGGAGACAAAGTTATGGGCCAAATGCATAATTTCTTCCCTAAACTATTCATTTAATACTTAATCTTTTATTTTTAACTAATTAAATTATTTTAGTTTTATTTACAATTCATTATACACAAATTTCTAATGTCAATAAATAAATATGTAAATCACGTGTCATTGAGCAAGTGAGGGGTAAATTCATATTTTAATTGGACTAAAATACCTTAATTTTTATTTTTTCTTTAATCTTTATTACTTTTTCTCTCTTTCAAAGAAATCATCTGCAAATATCTCCCAAACTCCAACCCTAACACTGATCATCCAATTTTATTTCTCTTTATCTTCACCTTAAACATCATCGTTTTAGGCACCATGAAATGCAATAATTTTTCCTTGTAATATTTATTTATCTCCTTCTCCATTGGTGTTCCATCACTACTACCACTCTTCTTCAAGCTGATAATCGCACTTGGTGTATCACCCCAAAACTCATCCAATCTAGCCATTATAATTGCATCATTGATCACAAGGTTCGTAATATGAGATGTCACCCACCCCCATTTTTCCTATACAAACTTAGCCTTGAATTTGATTTTGAGGAAAAAACCATTGATTCGAAGCTGAGGATTTAGAGCAGATTAACTCCAGGTTTGATTCTGCAACTTCTATAAAGTAAGATTTCATGATCTAGTTGACTAATTCATAAGAGATAGGAATGTATAAGCACAAGTAAGAGGAAAAATTACCTTAGGGATTTGGCTCAAATATGATATTTGCTTTTGTCTCTCCCATTTCTTCTAGGTCATTATTCACAATTGGTGAGACTCAAAAGGTCGAATCTCATTTAGCAACATTCTCTCCAACCCACCTCTTTTCTAGTTGAATAGTGTGATTAAGACTTATGGAAAATGTGAGTGTATAGCAAATGCAATGAAACTGTTTGATGAAATGCCACAAGAAAATGGTGGATCTTGATATGTAGTAAGGATAAGAGATTTATAGCTTTTGATTAGGAAAAAGCTCTATAACTTGCACTCATTGTCTTGCTTTTAACGTCGCTTTTTCTATTGTAGGGAAACAATTTTACTCTTGTTTCATGCATGCAAATAATGATTCTACCAGTTTCTATCATCTCTTAAGTGTGACTCACTACGAAACCAATGACTCGATCCAAAAGAATATAGCTGAGGGTGGTAGAGCTCCTCTAGTAAGGATGTGGATAATGATTTTCAATAGAGTTTGATTAGCAATTGATAGCATTTTGAGACCACAACCTAACACTAATCATATCTCTCAACTAAAAGAAATTTTCAACCCTAATATTGACCACAATGGTCTTATAGTAAAAAAAAAAAGAAAAAATTAGATGTGAGAGAAATAAAGCAATGAAAATAGAGATTTTGAGTTCTAATAGAAACCATTATGGTACTCTGTTATGATAAGAGGAGTAAGGAATTTCAAGATATAACATTGAGATTTCAAATGAGATGAATGAAATTGAGGTTAAAAAAGTCGTAGGAGAAAAATGACATTATTTTTGTCAAATCATCTAATAAAATTAGAAAAATAGACGTGTGAAACTCACATAAGTCTCAATAGTCAGATAAGTGTTTAATAAGTTAAAAACAAATATTGAGATATTAAATTAGTCAAATTAAAGATGAGGTGCTAAAGTGAATAATGGTAAATAATTCAGGGGCAGGTTATCCATTTGACCCAAAGCTATGTAAAAAGTTAAAAAACCAAAAGAACATGTTGGAAAATATTTTATCCGCAACCAAACACTCCGTATCAATTTGAGTGCCAATAAATATTGTGAAGGGGTTGGTCAGTTTTTGTACATTATCGAAGACAGACAAAACCTGAAGGATTTAATAATACTTGTAATAAAAGCATAATTGCTCATGTTCATAAAACTACAGTTTTGCATTGGTTCAATGTATGATAAGGACTTAAGGATTGGGACTTACGATTGCACGTTTCAATTCTGATAGAACAAGGAACTCCATAACCAAAGTCTTTGTCGCCACATCCAAGGAAGAAAATTCTACCGCCAGGAGTTTATATATATATATATATATATATATATATATATATATAAGTGATATTTGAATGATTACTGTAATTTTTATACATATATGGTTACTATATTTTTAATTTTTATATTAAAAATTTAATAATTTTAATCATTTTTATTTATAATTAATATTTATATTGAAAATTGTAAATACTTATTATTCAATTATAAAAATAGTAATTATTCAAAAAAAGTAATCATTAAAAATTTTCATATATATATATATATATAATATAGCAAAATTAAAATTATTTAAATTTCTGACTTCTTAAATTATGAGTTATAAAATTGACTATTACTTCTACGAAACAAGTATTAATTGAAAGTTTTAATCACTTATGTAATTTGATTCAAATTAATGTATATTGCGTATTGTTAGAATAGACTTCTTATTGTAAAATCACACTATACAACTTGCAAATATCAATTTATAACAATATATAAAATATTTTTTATTTTCTTTTAGGCTTATTAGTAAAAAAAACTCAAACACTTGCGTATTTTGATGATTATATTCAATTCTTTTAATTTTAGCAAATATAGCTAGTTTTGAAAAGTTATTAATAATTATAATCAATTTGAGATTTTAATCAAAATTAGATAATATAACCCATGATGTTTCATTTATGTAAGATTGAATTTCAAAAAAGATGTATTAAGTAGGTCCTATTAATTTTAAAATTCAATCTTATAATGATGAAATGTCATGGGTCATGATATGTAATTTTGATCAAAATCTCAAATTAGTAATAATTGTCAAAAATTTATAAAATTAACTAAATTTACTGAAATTAAAAGAATTATATATAATTATCAAAATATAAAAAGATTTGATTTTTTTTATCAATAAGCCTTTTTTTTTTATTACTTTTTTGTGTAACTTGAGTGAGTCCCATGTAAACATATGAGAAAGGAAAATAATAATAATAATAATAAAGAGGAATACTTCCCCTCCCATACCCAAAAACAAATGCATAGTTCATATCATCAAGATAACCCAAAAGCTTGAGAATTGACGAACCCTAACTCTAAAATCTCTAATATTCTCAAATATGGACTATCCGAAATCTAAACTAACTGCAATTGTATGATTTCTTCTAACTGTCATGAAGATCTGCTTCATTTGTTTTACAAAAGAATTCATTTTTCTTATGTGATTTTGCTGAGATTAAAGAATCCCCATTATTTTGTAGACAACAAAATGAAAGCAAAGAACTGAAAAAAATGATATTGGGAAAAAAAATAGAGAAAATGCAATCTAGAAAATAAGATCAAGCCAATTTAGCAAAATGGCTTACAATTGCATTTGATCTTAAATTTTAAAAAGGACAAATTATTTTTTCACATTTTCCTAACAAAAAAGAAAGAAAGCCAAATGGCAAGCCGAATTATTAGGCCCCAGAAAGTATAAAATGAAGAACTAAAGGTGATTGTGGGCTGTCAAACCCCACTGTTAGCACGTTCGACCAATGTACATTTTACATAACTTCTTTTTACATGACAAGGATGTGAATCAGTGGAAGACTGACCAATACCCAAAAGCCAACGGCATTACAATAATAATAATAACGGAAGGCAAATGATATGAGTGAATTTAGGTAGGCACGAAATTATGTGTGTGTGTATATATAAAAATTATAAACGAGTCACATCCAACAGAAGAAGCTGAGGATGATGATTTCATTCAGTCATGCCTTTCCATGTTTGGCTTTTGATTGCATGATAGATGAAGTTTAGGAATGATAAAAATTAAAGATAGGAGGATGTGATTAGGGGGAGCATGTGTTGCAGCCACTAATAATAAACAAGCTGATCAAATTATGCCATTTTCCCTGTGCCTCAGTTTAGTGGAGAGTCAGTAGTTTTATTTATTTATTTTTTTTTAAGTGACTTTATGTTGTGGCTAAAAGCGATTTGGTAAATATAGTTTTTGAATTCTGCAGAATCTAAGGTGACAGTTTCCGTTTAACAATATAAACAACATATTATTGAGAGGTTTCTGCAAGAAAATAAAAACAACTCCTCAATCAATCATCTGAAGTATGCCCTTGTCATTTTTCTTCAACCAATTAAAAATGCAATACATGGTTTTCTTGCACGGGTTAAATTAACAATTCAATCATGCCAAAACCATAAGACTGCCTCAATTCAACATAAATGACCAAGCAATTGTAATTAAAAGCTTTTGCTTTTGGAAGGCAACACCAAGAATGATGTGAGACTACAATGACATGCCCACCACATATATATTACAAAACTAGTAGCAATAATAATAATATTAATAATAGAAGAGTGCGAAGAGAAACCTAAATGCGTCCAAAATTTATTAGGTTGTGATTGCGTCATCTCAAATCACAGTCATGATCAGTTGGGTTACAAACATTAAACGAGTTGGGAATGCTCTACGCTATTCAAGGATTAGCTTTGCCCGTTTGCACTTCCTAATTATAGTATTGGCTTAAAGTTTTTCTCTCTTTTTTCCCCCCTTCAGTGGGGTGATGCATGGGCCATCATGTGGGGCTCCCAATTATGGACATAATCAACCAGGAGCGGGGCTTGATTTTTTTCTCTGCTTCATTGGATAATCTACGAGGACAATAATCAACTAGAGTTTGGGCTGTTCGGGGCCCTGAATGACCTCTTGCCACTTCCGATCAATAGGTTTTCTGGGTCCAAGGTTTGATCAAGCCAATCTTACGTACAGCATCAGAAGATTAGTCTTTTGTCAACCCTTCCTCGCGTTGATGAGATGATTGCTCGACTTACGTAACCTTTGTATCAAAGGAAATGGAACAAAAATACAGAAGAAAACCAAGATTGGTTATTTCAAAAATATTCACTGCATTTGCCTCTAGCTTACAAATCAAAACTATGCTAAGAATGTCATGTATGACCAGAGGTGACAGCAAACCTAACAAAATGTAGGATTGAGAATTTGTCAATCGTATACGTATATGCCTACATACATTCCCCACCATCCAGCTAAACGTACAACAGATAATCATGATCACCAGTATACTATACTAAGCTAGTACAAAACTTGAAAGGATGAGGATCAATGGCAGTATGAAAAACAACCAAATTAAAACTCAATACAGCAAGAGGGAAAAGGGAGGGAAGAGAGCACTTCATATGAGAATCCTGCCCTGGCACAAAACCAGGTTACCCAATTGGACCATTTCTACGAGGCTCTCTTCAGAATACAACCATTCATTGCTGCTCAAAAAGTTTCTAACAGAAAACATACAATGGAAATTTTTTCTTTTTCGTGCACTCCTTAATCATATGGGATTTGGATGTATGCTGCATCGCAGGCAAAAGGGACATCAACATACATACCAGCAAGAGCACACCTTATGCACTCTAAGACTGTGAAGAGATGAGCAAAAGCTATGGCTGTCCAAAAATGCATACCCACTTTACCCCAGTAGACAGCGAGAGGCATCCAACGGCTCAAAGTCCCTATCACTTGCAGAGCAATCTCCAACAACATGCCCATCACCACATGAAATCTGAAAAAGTGTGGCCATTCCTTCCTCCTCACAACTCCAAGATATGCAACAAAGAAATATGCCATCAGGAACCAGCTCGGCAACCTACCAATGGCTCCAAGGAATGGGTAAGTCAAAAATTCAAAGTCTTCAAGGTATGGATGTAGATGATATGCTGTCTCAGCATACATCCATGTCTCATGAAGAGGCATCAAATAGGGTTAAGACATGCTAAAGTCCTCCACCACCATCTTGGCTTCTTGGTCATTGGAGGGTAGCGAAAACTGTAAGGGACATCTTTTGATGCTCGAGGAGCCAGGCACAATTTAGATCTACTCTGCCTAGGTAACGAGGGAACAGTGTGCCAAATCCCACCTTGATCGCCAGTTAAGAGTGAGCTTGATGCAGCAGAAAGGTGCAAGAATGGCAAGCCTATCATTGAAAGAATCTAAAATAGAATAAAATGTCACAAAGGACCAACCATTGAGATATTGTACAGCATATTAAGACCACCAAATTGAGCACAGTTATGTTAAGAGCGTCTTAAAATTAGTCATGGACCCCTTTGCCTCCCATCTTACCTTCATTTTCAAAAACAGGCAGGGTGAGGAAATGAACAGATTAAAGAAAAAGGAGAGATGAAAAAACTAGACAAGCATATTTGCATATACCTCTAGACGAGCAGGACATAGACTCCACATGTGGAACTGAAACCCATGAACTCCTGCTGTTTAAGAATGCAGCCTTGGCAGTCCAAAGAGGAACACATTCAGAAATTGGGCTACTGGGCCTGAGTTTATTTGTAAAAGCAAATCCAAGAGAAATAGGCATGGTGCGTTCATTTAGAATCATTTCCAAGTACCTGTTTGAAAATAAAATTAAAAACAGAATTAACTGGGAAAATAACGATAAAAACAACAACCATCCATGCTCCTTGTCAGAAATTCATGCATCTCAACACTGATTCAAGACATATATAGGGAACAAAGATGTTAGGAAAAGGAAAATATCCATTCACAAAAACTTTCAGGATAAAATTCTTCAGCGATAACGTGTTTTTTTTTTCCCCAGATCCTTGACCTTCAATCATAACAGTGTGAATCAATTTGGTTAAACTACACAAAAACAGGCAAACGTGGATAACATATAATTGTGATGCGAAAAAATAAATGTCTGACAGCTCATAATTATATTAGATCAACTTTCCATCCATTTGCAGCAACTATGAATCATGAAATTGTCATACCAAATTCTCTAGAAATGACAAAACTGGCCTATGTATCATCAAACAAAAGCTCCTAGAAATTTATCAAAACACGAAAACACCCAAAACATTCACTTGACCTAAAAACCAGAGCAAGATTAGTGGCGGAAAAGCAAACTTTTGACTACATGATTTATTTACTGCTGATTCGGAGTCAGAAGGCAATAAAAATAAAAAAAGAAAGGGCATTGATATGGGATAAATACAATTGCATGCTGCTAAAATACCAATCTTTGCAACGAGATTTGATCATGTAACCAGAATAATAGAGCAAGGTCCGACAAAATTTGATCCAATTCCAACATTTCTAACCCTGCTTGCTTAAATGGTAATGCTAAAACTGACCATATTACATATACAGTAGAAAATTTTACCTTGGATTGAAATTTGAGCACCGACGATGACTTGAAATGCTGCTGCTAGCTCAGTTAGGGTTTGCTGCTATCCTCCCGCTGGTATCATCGTTTATCCTATCCGGCAGTTCCCAGGGTAGGGACCTTCATCATTGCTCCATTTGATTTGTAGGGTAGCAGTTCATTTTCTCTCATTGAGCCCATTTTATGTTGGCCCAAAAAGCCCAATATATATGGGTTGAAGCCCAGCTACAGTTTGTTGTTTTTAGAATTGAAAATCAATCAATCAATCTCATCGTCAACAATTAATTCCGTTTTCAATTTCAATTTTGGATGAGTATTCACCATTTATCAAATAATTATATTAATAATATAATATTTAAAATAATTAATAATATGATATAATATATTTTTATTTTTATGTTTAATAAATAAATTAATAATTAAATATTTAATTTCTTTAATAAATCAAAAGAAAAAATAAAAATTTTAACAAAATAATAAATTTTTCATATAAAAAATAATTTAAAAATTTTAATAATATAAAATTTTTTAATATTTTTCTCTTTATAACTTTAATAAAGTTAAGCATTTAGTTTCCTATGTAATAAAATAAAATTAAAAGAACTAAAGAGACAAAAAAGCCAATAAAATAAAAAATTAAAACTCTAAATTCTTTATTTTTTATTAAAAAAATATTATTGTTAAAATTATTAAATTAAATTAATTATAATTATAATTTTTATTATTTTATTTACTTAAAAAGTCTACTTATACAATAACTTGTTTATAAAGTAATAATATATTATAAAATAATACTAAATTCTTAATTATTATTTATATATTAATTTTAATAATTAAAATAATTAACTATTTTATTTAATGAATAAATATTAAATTTATTTAAATTTTGTTATATATATATATAAACACACACACATATATGTAGGAAATAAAATTATAAATACCAAATAAATGGAAAACTTGCATACATCATAATTTACTTTATTTCAACTAATTCAAAAGTTAATTTTTCATTAAAAATGGCATAGGTGATGTGTTTGTCTTCAATTAATGTTTTATTATAAACAACTAAACCACTTAAGACATAAATTCTTTTTCAAAAAGAAAAAAAAATTAATTTATCTTTCTTTTTAAGGTGAAGATGTTCATTAACGATGAAAATGGCTCAGCTTAAGACTCTTTTTGAGAAACTGAATTTAAGGTATTGCATGATAATTTTTTTAGAGTGAGAAAAAATTAAAGAAAATAATAAAAAGTATGGAATGAAATGTAAATAAAGTTAATTAACTTTATTTTGTTTGTGAGTTTTTTTTTAAAGAAGGATAATAGATGTAATATACTTAAATTTTTTCATTCAATCATTTACCCCTAATTTGGGGTTTAAAAAAATAGATATTTGAGAGTAATGGATGTAAAATTTTAACATTCATCTACTCTCATTTACATCATAAAAAGTCTTCATAAATGAGTTTAATTGACTAAATTTATTTATATTATATTATTTAATTCTTTATAATATGCTCTCATGCAAACCGTAAGACTCTTTTAAAGAAAAAGAGTTAGGCTCGTAAGAGAAAGACTTTCATAATCTGTCTGAAAAAATAGATGATAAGGTATGCTAAGATTTTTTAAAGTGTGAAAAAATTTAATCTTGTATTGTTTAAAAATTTAATCTTGTATTGTTTGGGAAGAAGATAAAGTAAAATATGATTTATTTTATACTTTATTTAGGTAGAAAGTAAGATTTAATGAGTGTTTATACTAGAATTACTAAAATACTCTCTAAATATGAAGATTTTAAAAGATGACTAAATATGAATTATAAAAATAAAATAAGGATAGAAAAGTCAAAATAGTTAAAGTAAATAAAGCAAAAAATTAATCCTCCTCAACCCTTGATTTAAAAAATGGAGGTTTTCCTGCTAAAAAAATTGGCTTTCCAAATATAATGTAAAAGTTTTTTAATCTTAAAAGATGTCAACCAAAAATCTCAATCCAAACAAGGTATCATGAATCGGGAAAGGCGAGTGGATTTATAGAGTAGATTGAAGGCTTGTTCATTGGAATTGGGCATGGATGAGTCCTAATTGGGCCAGTATTGATGAAAAAATTTAATAATAAAAACTTCTTTGATCACATCATTAACCGATGTAGAATTAAGAATTAGATTTAGGACTCGAATAAAATCAAGCTTCTCTCTTATCTCAGGCTTTGGCAAGAAATCCAATCAAATGTTGGTTGTTCAATATCCCAGGTGCTCAAAAAGTTGGATGAGATTCTTAATTGTACATGGGAAATTATGAAAATGCTTAATTAATTGTTTGAAACAAGTTTTTGAGATAATTAGTCTTATAATTTATAGTCGATATTTGAGAGTTCTAGGAAAATAAAAAATGAAAATAAAAAAATGACATAGTATGTTAGGTTATATTTTTAAGTTCGGAAGG
Source organism: Omphalea diandra (assembly GCA_949677035.1). Classification (NCBI taxonomy): domain Eukaryota; kingdom Viridiplantae; phylum Streptophyta; class Magnoliopsida; order Malpighiales; family Euphorbiaceae; genus Omphalea; species Omphalea diandra. Next base: position 42,738 of record CATIWR010163065.1, on the reverse strand, counting down.
ATAAAAAATAAATTTAGATATTAATGAAATAATAGTAACATTAAAATGTTTTTTAAAGGGAATGTTAGTTATAAATAGAAGGATAATTTTTATTCCTCAATATACAACTCTAGACGATAACTAATCTCTCATTATCATTTTTTTTTCTATATATTCTTATAAAATAAATAACATATTTATTTTTATTTTCTATTTTTTTAGATGAAAAAGAATAATTTTTTTATAAATATCAAATACAAAATCATAAATAAAATATAAAAAAGTTTATAATTTATAATAAATTTGATATTATATATGTTAAATATGATTTAAAAAATAATTTTTTTTTTTTTTACAAAAATATCATTACATTGATAAAATATTGAACTTAGACATAATTGTGAGAAACATACTTCACTCAAGTACTATCATAAATTATAAAACAAGATGTTTATATTTAAATGAGCCTAATTAAATTATCATAAAAATCGAATTCATTATTTTAATAATAGTATTATAAATCAATTTCATAGAGAACAATGATCATTGAAATGAAAAAAAAAAAAAAAAAAAGTGAAATCTTGGAGCTACAGTCAATGTTCTAATCGATTGACGTTGAAAAAAGGAATAAAAAGAAATCATTTTGAGGGAAAGATATTTTTCTGTTCGTTCTTTTTTTTATATATATATAATAAAGGAATTCATAGAAATCAAACATAAACAGAAGGCATATAAACCATAATAACAGTAGAAAAAGGCGAATTAGAATTGGTTAACTCCATAAATTGGTATAATTTGCATTTAACTAAGTTGAATATTGAAGAGAAATTTATTGTTTATTGATTGATATAACTATGTGTACCAAATGATTCAAAAAAAAATCGGTTACCATCAATTTTATCACATGATCCAGCAAATAAAACATCGCCCTTTCACAGTGGTTATCTCTTTCCTTTTAGCACTCGCCATGAGAAAAAGAAGGCAACAAACACAGCACGGAGTTCGCCCTCCCCGTCGGAAAGATGAAAGCGCTGTTCTACAAGCCCACTTTTACATTTACTGTTTTGCCCCTCCAAGTTTACCAGAAAAAATACGTATTCTCCTCCTCTTAAAATATAGGTATCCCTTTAAAAAAATTTTTTTATTTCATTATATTTTATATTTTATAATTATCAATAAATATTAATTATTTTTTAATTTTCTCTCTTTTATAATAATTATTTTTTAAAATATATAATAATTTATAAAAATAATTAATAAAAAATGATATAATATTTTTATATATAATATATATTTATTAAATATAATTCATATATCTTCTGTTAAAGAACTGGAAGAAGCGTAACTAATACAAAAAGCAAAGCACCAATAAAAAGGAGGGGCCAAAAAGTGGAACATGATACGTGTGGCACAATTCCCCATGTGGGCAGCACTCACACTTAGCTTGTAAACTCCGTCATAACGATCTGCCACCCTCCTCTGCCGCCAAACTACCCCTCTCACGCCGTTATACTGCACAGCGTAAAAATCCTCGACTCTTCTCTGTCTCTCTCTCTCTCTCCATTTTTTTTCTCTCTTAAAAGGTCCGCCATACTGAAGAAGAAGAAGACGGATTCTGCTTCCCGTCTCGCTTCTGTTGGCTCTATTAAGTCAGACATTTCCCCCCCTAAAACGGTGAGGACTTTTTGCTTCTTTTTGATAAATTATCCCGTCGTTCTAATATTTCCATTTTTTGTAAAACAAGTAGTCCATAAACCCTAGTTTTATTTGTCTGAACGAATCTCTTATCTGGATTTTTTTTTTATATATATATATATATATATTGTGTGTCGGCTAGTAACTGTTTGCTGATGCATTTATTGAGTGATTGTCTATGCATTACTCACTTAATGCCCTTTTATTATTTGGGAATTGATTAGTTGTTGCTTATTTATGATATAGTTGTTGTAGTTTCAATTTTTTTCAGGAAATGGTGACTTTATGAATTATGGACGAGATTTTAATATCTGTGATGATGTTGCTGCTTTAATATTCGTATCAATACAGCATGAGGCCTTGGAGGGAATCGATACTTTGGAACTTAGAAATACCCATCTAGCTGTGAGATTTTTCTTTCTTGACGTTAATGGAGATTATTTTGTTTTTGACTGCATCTAACTCTTATTTTTTTAACTGGAAAGGGAGAGAGCCTTTGTATTCATTGAGGAATGACTGTGCTATGATCACAGGATTGATGTAAAACAACTTGACTTTAATTTGAAGTGGTCGATTAAAGAGAAAGATATGCAATTTATATGGGGGCTGGCAGCTCAGTTGTGTGTTTGACTTCTGAAATTACTTTTTAACTTGCACATTTGATGACAGAATAGTGAACATGAATATAAAATATCAACTGCCTTCATTTATTTATTCAAATATGTTTTTGGGTTGGTGATTAGTGTGATACTACATATAAAGGAGCTTATATTTTCCTTAAATAATCAAGTTTATTGCTTTTTTTTTTTTTTTGGAGTTTGGGTTGATCTCTTATATGTTATTTGATTCTAGTCCGCAAGGAGGAGTTGTTTATGTTTGTGTACTTAATGAATGTGATGTATAGTCTTGCCTTTGATTACAAAACTGTGATTGAGTGCCAATATCACTTTCCTACAGGAAGATGTGATTATGTAAATATTCACTTGGAGACATTATTTGAGGTTAGCATTTGATTGTTTTCTTGCTTTTATTTGGAGTTGATTTTTTTAGATTATAATTTCTGATATTGTTATGTGCATTTACTTTTTCAACTGAAAATTTAAGCATTTCTTCTCTGCTATGTGCTTCTTCTTGAGTTCTGTTTGCGGTGTTAACCAATCTCTGGCAAAAGCTTGAGTCATCATGGGAGCAGCTTGCTGTATTGCTGCAAGAGAGAAAGACCTCCCCAACAGAACTGGAGGTAACATTTTGCATAGGAATGCCAGATGCTCTCCAACGTGGAGCTTCCGTTGGGAAAATCGAAGGCGTGTGGCTGGTGAAATTGATGATTCACTGTATCAAACATCTTGTGGGCTTAGCGGAGATGTTAGTGTAGAGGTGAAGGGGCCTGTAGGCTCTGATCGGGGTCATCTTTCTGACGAGGGAAGTCTTCATGAGAGTTTTGGAACTCCCCTCTCTCTAAAGTCTCCTGTACATGAAGGAGTGGGAGCAAATCTGATGGTGCAACCTTCAGGTATAGTGTCCGCACTTTTATATTGTTTCTAGTTCTTTTTGCAAAAATGAATGTGAATGTTTCTCGTTTGCAGCTGTGTAAGAAAAGTATAATTTGCTTATAATATTTTTCAACTCATGCTATAGTAAACAATTCTTGTCAATTTGTTTTAGAGCTATATGTTTTCCCTTTGAGTCGTTGCATAGGCAGAATTATGCGTCCTATGCTGTACACTCATATTTATATCTTGATAAGTTTGTTCTCTTCAGGTGCTGCCACGTATCCATGAAAAGTCAATCTGAGATAATTATGCATATCAAGTGAAAGATCTTATAAACCAATTGGCAGATAATATCATATAATTGGAAATGCTTCTTACTTTTGTGTCTGAGTTTGAGCACGTTATGCACTTTTGTATTTGTTCTTGGTACAAACTACCTGTGCAATATCCTAAACACACACACCGACATGTAACAAATTGCTAGAAGATGATTTAGCCAATCTAATGAAGAAAATATTTGCTTATTGACAACTATGCAGGTCTTTAGAAATCCTACATGTTTTCCATGTCTATGAATCATGACTTCATAGTTTGAAAATGTTATTACTTAATTTTGTTTGTGTGTGTTTTTTTTAATATATATATATATATATCTTGATATGAATTACTTGCATGCAAACCCAAGCACACATATTCGTAAGAAACTCATTGATGTTAATTTCTTACTCTTAGCTTGGTTATGGTGATAGGGAACCATTTTAGCCTTTTTATCACGGATTTTGGGGAGGCGATACGTTATTTATGCTGATTCAATAAGTGATTGGTATGGGTAATTAAAGTACGAATTTATGATACTAGAGTCCAAAGTGCATGTGAACATTATACACTCCATTTTTTAATATAAAAAATGAAATTAATGATATATTATCATTGTTCAGGTATTTTCATAATGGTTTAAATGAATTTCATGGTAATGACGGCTGTTTCGGACAGATCTCGTTCGATTCATCCTAAATCTGCATCACTTTTTCCATTGCCATTACAGTTAATTTTTCTGTTATCTAGACCCTTGCTTCTTAGCCCTGATTGTTGTGGAGTGCTCGTATTAATCCACTTTTTTATATGGAAGTTTGGAATGCCTTGTTTCTGCTCTGTGTGAACCCATAATCTTTTATGCATCAGTCTTCTAAAATTCTAATCCTCCTCTGGATTATGGTATGTTTCCACTTGCTTTTTGCTATATGAATTTTCGCTTTTCTTTTTCTTTTGGTTACATTAGCAAGAGGTTTTGGCTTTTCTTTTGTGCAATCATTGAGCTATTCTACTTTCTCCATGAATTTTTTAATGATGTCGATGCTTGATTTCTGGATAAATCTTCATCTGTAATGTAAATGATTATGTTGTGAAACTGAAACTTGGAAATGTTATTTCTCTTTCTCTTCTTTTTGTACTGCTGTTGTTGTGACAGATCAGTAACTGATGCCTGGTCAGCAAGTCTTGGTTTGGTATGGAGTAAATTTTTGTGAGGTTACTCTTGTACTTATAAGACTGGTATTTAGGATGCAAAATAACAGGGGAAAAGGGATCATAAAGATCCCTACCACAATTTTCTTGTTAGTTTAATAATTATATTAACTTGCTTTTGAATTGCTATTGATTGGTAGTTTGATACCTTCTTGGCTATTATCATTTAAGACCTTGAGCATGTTGTAAGCTAGAATCCTTTTGCATATAGGGATAACAGTTCCTTCCGCTGTGAAACGGAGTCCTTAAATGCCTCCCTTTGTTGTGTGATACATGATGTCTTTTTACAATTTTTCTGCAGGTCTGTCCATGGAAAGAAATTACTCTGTTCAGGTGAGTTGAAACTACTTTAAAAGAATTTAAGATTATATCCTTGTTTATTTCTGCATTTTTCTTTTATCTTCCTGTCATTAGCTAAATAACTTTGATTTTTTTTAATATATTCAGGGAAATATCTCAGCAGAATCCCCTGACATTTCAGAGTTATCTGCCCCAAAGCTTTCACATTCTGTGCGTTCATCATTTTCAACACCAGGTGCTGATCCTATGCCTACCTGTGGTCATCCATATCCTCCAAGTTCAACCCCTTCAAGACAAGCTCGCCGCTCACCTGGGCATCGGCTATTAAGACAGATTTCTGATAGTCGAATTCTGGGATCAAAGTCTCCCAATAATTACTCATTATCTGAAGGAAGATCATCATTTGTACTCTCTACTTTCAGCCATGACTTAGCACTGGGCTCTCATGGTGGGTCTTCAGATGGTTGGTCTATGCGAACATTTTCTGAGCTCGTGGCATCTTCACATAGGGAGAGATGGTCTTTTGACAGTGAGCACTTAGGCTATGGTTTCAGCAAAGTAGGTGGATGTAGTAGTGGGTTCTCATGTTCTCCTTCGTTAGATCTTCAGACTTGTGGGGCTTGCTCAAAGTTCTTGACAGAGAGATCTGCTTGGAGCAGCCAGAGAATTCTTTCCAGCAATGAGCTCTCAGTAGTTTCTGTGCTTGTATGTGGTCATGTTTACCATGCTGAGTGCTTGGAGACCATGACGATGGATGTTGACAGGTATGATCCAATTTGCCCAATATGCATGGGAGGAGAAAAGCAAGTCTCAAAAATGTCCAAAAAAGCTTTGAGAGCCGACCCAGAATTTAAGGCTAGAAGCCATTTGATTTCAAGAAACCGTGTTATAGATAGTTATCTTGACAATTATTTTGTCAGTGATTCTGATGATTTTGACAATCAAAAAAATGTCATACAAGGAGCTCCAAAAATGGAGTCTAGTTCCTGTGCAGCGAGCTCCTCCACAAAGCCATTCTTGAGACGGCACTTCTCATTTGGGTCCAAATGGAGTAGGTCCCTTTCAGAAAATGATTGTGCGAGGAAAAAGGGGTTTTGGGCAAGATATCGCAAATATTGAGCTCTTTTAACTATCTTAAGGTATGAATGTTTGTCTCATTATTTTAATTGCTATTCAGTATCTTGGAATATTTCTTCTCAAAAGTTCTCTATATTTGCTAGTCAATGATGGCCTTTTTTTTTTTTGCTATTTAGCATAAACGTTGGAGATGTAATTTACATGTCAATTTGAATGCAAAGCGTGGAAGTGATTCTGCCCAGGCTTTGAGTGGATTGCAGTGACCTCATCCGTCCTTCCTTTTTATGGTTCTGAAGATAGAAAAAGATCAGGGGATCCTACCACAGTCAGCTGTAGGGTTGTCTAGCGTGAACCATCTGATTACTAGAGCCCTTTGTTTTTGGTTGCCATGGACTGGACTTCATTAACTTTGAGAACGTATGGGCTCAGTTAGTGGTGAATCAGTTAATTCTATTTGCGAGAATTTTCGTCAAATGCTGCAACCACAGATTTGTTTGTCCAAATTTGAATTAGATGATAAAGGGGTTGAACATTGTACGTGGACAAACGCAACTCTAATGTCTTTTATATCTTTAATTGTGAGTTTCATTTTCGTACGTCACTTAATAATCATGGTGGAATGTAATTTCTTGAAGCAGTGGAATGTCACTGATATTAGGTCGTCTAAATTTAGCTTCCCTTTACCTCTTTTGCTTGTTTTTCTGAGAAAAACTGGAGCTTTCCCTTAACATAATCTGGCTTTCCCTTTCATTGGCTGTATTTTATTTTCTGAAATTTTAGAATACAGGTCTACGGATTGTTGTGTTATCAGCGTGAATAGAGATTTATTAAAATTATCATGGACTAATTAAAAACAAAATGAAGGGATAATCATACTATTAGTAATGGTGTTATTTTGTTTGATCTGAGACGCCATGAACACGAAAAGATGTAACAGTTGGATTGGTGGGACAGTAAGATCAATTTTTGGAAAAGAAATAAAAAATTCGAAATTGTGTTCAGAAAGAAAATATCTTGTCAGCTAAAAGATATTAATATAATATATTTGACATGTTAAATTTTATAACATGTAGGCTAAAAGAAAATTCTTAGAAAGTACACAGAAAATAAAGCAATTGATGGCCACGGGATGACAAACAAAACGGAAGGGTAAAATCGAAGAAAAACGATCCTTCAACTGGCAATGAATATTTCAGATAAATTATTCCTCAAAAATGTCAGAAGTGGGATTTGAACCCACGCCCTCTCACGAGGACCAGAACTTGAGTCTGGCGCCTTAGACCACTCGGCCATCCTGACATTGATCATTGGTGTACTATTACAAGTCTAATATTGAAAACATATATATATATATATATATATGTATGTATGTATGCAAGACTTTTATATATATATATATGTATATGCTTCATATCTCCCAAACCCTAACTTTGCCCCATTGCACTAAAAACTGACTTATGGAACCAAAATTCATCTCACAAAAAAAAAAAAAAAAAATCCCGATTACACAACGAAAAAAAATGGGCGTAAAATAACTTGAGATACTAAATACTATTGCAATATTATTTTTCATAAGCTTGATGTATGACATAAACTAAGATATCGCACGTATAACATAAACTAAGTGCAACATATATAGAATTTTGCCATTCATATGCTGATTTATCATCGTTGGAAACAAATTGCTCCACCAGTATTTTTTCATAATGCAGCACAAGGAACAACTGAGTCTCACATTTCACTATTCTTTGTTTCCCTATGTTTGAATGAGATTCTGGATTCCAAACAAATGACAGTTGTTAGGGATAAAAAAATAAATTCCAGCAGTCGAAATATTGCTCTTGATCATGAATTATGATGGATTGCAATGAAATGGATTTTCCATCTGATGTACAATGCTCAGCAAGCCTGATCTATTACTTGGATGAAGAAGCCTGACTCCCAGTTCTCTTTTCATTCACTCAATGGAAACACGTTTCTCACCTCTTGAACTACCCTTTTTGTTATATGATCCAGCTCTTTCAAAAGATGATGCACTTCTCTTCACCCAGCCAGGCCACTTCTTCTCAATCAAGTGCTCTGCATATGCGAACACCTCTTCAAGGCGAGTTGGGTCATCATCCACAATATTGTAAATTGTCCTGATAAATTGAGGAGATTTCAGGCGCATCCATAATAAGATCAAAATATTCACTCCACAGCATAAACCAGGAGGATAAGCAATTGCAAAACAGCTTTGTTTGGAGCAGTGTTGGTGACAATTAAACCCCAACTCCACATGGGCATCAAGATCATCCACGTGATGTTTTACTGATGGTTTGCTGGATTGATTTCCAGGCAGCAGAGCTTCCTTTTCTCCCCATAGAGATTGCTTTCTAAAACTTTGATTGCAGGTCTACGTGTAGTCTAACTGAGAATCACAAGAGAAGATAGATGGACAACCTACCTGAAGGATGGTGTGCAGATGCTAGCCTTGAGTGCTTGACAAATGTCCTCTACATGAATTCTGGATGCTCTCATTGTCTGATTTTTAGACATAGGTTCCTCTTTAATTATTGCATCAACAGCACAGCCAAAAAAAATGTTTCAAACTATAGCTCCTTACAGCAACTGCTCAAGGCAAAGGTGAACAGTTATATGATACTAGGGAAAAAAAAAAAAAAAAAAAGAAATCCATCAAAGGTATCCTAATATAACAGTCAGTCCAAGGCCGATGATATTACCAGCATTTGATGTGGAAGTCGCATGAATGGAAATGTTACAATAAAAGACAAAAGTCAGAACTTAAATTGTAAATTAACAAAAAATCAACAGGCATCAGCATTTAGGGATAAACCTTCTACCAGGGCATAGATGCCTCCAAGTCGAAATACTACTGTTGAAAGCCCAAGACTATCTTCCAGATTTAACCATACCTCCTCAGCAGCTAACCTTGATTTACCCACCTCAGTTACAGGGCTTGCAGGATAACTGCCACATATAACATGTGCAGTTAGTGGCATTTGATGTAAACATCATCTACAACCACAGATTGAGTCCAAGATGGTTGCTTACTCTTCATTCGCCCAAGCCCCACCACAGTGACCAAATACACCTGCCAACAAAAAGCAGATTTAACTGGTCAAAACCAAGTATTTGCAAGAATGGAAGACTGGAAAATGCACAACATTGAGATTGTGATATTTGAAATTGAAATACTTAATTTTTCTCAACCAAGGGGCTAGAAGATTATGAAGAACTCACAAAACAGCTTTTCTGCAGAAAGTCTAATGGGGGAATGTTTTACTATCTTATTCAAGATAAGCAGGCTTAGTATCACTACATTGCATGATACCAAAAGTCAATATTTAACATTCAATATTGGTGTGTACTCCCCCCTTTTTTTTTTTCAGACCTTCCCTATTTCATTTTTTGTTCCCTTTAATAAGTGATGGAGAAAAGCACAGCTGCACCATGTTACTGATTCTTTTTCATTAATTTGCTCAATCCATTTATTTTCTATTTAATTCAAACACAAACCACAATTGATAGCAGATATAATACAGTATGCAAGATGGAATAATATAATATCCAATGAGGCAGATACTTGCCTGCTGCATGAATTTGAATATGCTATTCCATTATTATGTGCATCATAACTAACATAACAGTCGATTATAAGGCTAAAATAAAATGCAATGCTTGCATAATCTAAGCAAGCAAACATTAAGCATATAACCAAACATGTGTCTACTCATGCCTACTAGAATGTTAAAAAACGCACTAGTAGATGATAGATAGCAGAGCCATTGAAGATTTCCATCCTTTAGTGCACTTCTCAGAAGGTCTCAATGCTGAAGCACCTACGTGATGATAAGAAAGCGACAAGCAAATATAAGATGCTAAGCACCATTTGATGTAACACAAAATCAATAATGAAGATCAGAACGTAATCTTGACATACCGGATCACCTATGCCCACAACAGAAGGGATGGACACAAGAAGGTAAGTATAACATTAAAAGCATTTAAAGTGTCCAATCTGTGAACAAAAATAATAAATAAAGGTCACAATATAAGTTAATTAACACCATAATGTACCCATACCATAGGATGAACCAATTTATAATAATGTGGGAATTACAACACTCTCATCGTAATAGCATTTATTTTATTGATGAGCTTCAGCTCAATGTACTGGAGTTATTTCCAGGACCGTGAGATTGCAAGTTCAAACTGCGGTCGTAGCCTAATTAACCAAAAAATAAATAAATATATTTACATTTAATTTAGCCATATCAAAAATTAAAACCATAAAATTTGATTTTATGAATTAAGGTTGAAAACAAAATATGAATAGTAGAAACTCACTAAGGCTCATTGGCATAAAAAAGGCAGACATCAAAACCTCTCTCCTTAAGTACCTGCTTCTTGATCTTGCTTGTGCAAGTGACGGTAACAACCCTAATTGTCGATGACGGAAACGGCGCTGCTGTTTACTTAAGTCTTCAGTAAACATTAATCGTCCTATTATTAACAGATATCAAAAGAAGCAGTTAGAGAACAGTACAATTTTGCGGAGGAACTACCAACCTTGTTTTTTGAGGTTGTAGGCAAAGAATTGGCCGACGAATCCCATCCCGAGAATAAATATCCGATTCCGACCTTCCAATAACTCATTCTTATCTAACTGGAAGTGTGAGGCCGAACAGCGCAAAACTTTCGCCGTATAGTTTCTCGGAAAACGACGCCCTTCGGAGGCAAAGCTTGCCTGTACTTTGTACATCTCCATTCCAAAATATCGGCCCGCACATCAAACCACGGTTCCGACCTGATGGTTGGAACATGGACAGTATGGTACGTGTGAGACTTGAAAAACGAACATTCCTCTCCACAATGGCCTTTTATCATTTTTTTTATTTTTTATAAATGAATTTTTTTATGTATTTTTATATATTATAATTATATATATTATATATAATTATATAAAATATTATATATAATTTAAATTATTATTATTAATTAATTTTATCTTATTACATTATTAAATTATATTTAAATATTATATTAATATAATTTTATTTAATATAATATTAAATATAAAATTAATTTATGTTTAATATTATTAAATAGATTTTTTGTTTTTTGTAATTCATTTGTTACATAGTGTAAGTTGATTACTTTAAATATACATATTCAATTTTTCTGAAATATAAATTTATTTTTTATTAATTATATATATGTTCATTCAGTATAAATTATAAATTTATTTTTTTTATGAACTGTAAGTTCGTTTTAGTATAAACTTTAGATTTATTATCAGTAAGTTATAGGTTCATTTTTTGTAAATTATAGATTTTTTTTGTAAATTATATGTTCATTTTTTTATATAAATTATAATATTATTTTAGTATAAACTGTATATTAATTATTAATAAATTATAAATTTATTTTTTGTAAATAATATATATTCATTTTTTGTAAACTGTAGACTTATTTTAATATAATTATAAATTCATTACTTGTAAACTATATTTTCATTTTTTTGTAAATCATAAGTTCATTTTTTGTAAGTTGTATGTTTATTTTTGTAAACTATAGATTCATTTTTTATAGTTAAATATTTAATATTTTCAATTTTTTTATAATATTAAAATTGATAAACTTATAGTTTATATTAATTTTTTTGTGTAAAATAAGTTTATTTTTTCTAAACATATATGAAATAATATTATTAAATATTTTATGTGATAAAAAATATAAAAGAGATCTATAAAAATATATATATATATATATGTGTATTTAAAATAAAAAAGAAAGTTTATTAAAAAATGATATTTAAAGTAAAAAAAGCTTCTTAAAAAATAATAATATTTAAAGTAAAAAAAGTTTGTTAAAAAAATAAAATAATAATTATAGAAAAGATAAATTATTTCGTATTTATTGTCACACTTATTTTGGATTTTTAGACTATAAAGTATTGTGGATAGAGATCTACAGTATGATTTGCCGATTTCTTGGTAGTGGGCTGGGCCTTAGTTTTTTTTTGGGATTCCTTTTCAGAGTCGGACCTTTGCTGAAGTCATTTACCGCAAATACGAAAATAGGGCCTTTGTATTATGGTCAGTGAAGAGTGCAGACACGTCATTGTCTGAAATTGGTTGAAAACGCCAACGTCCCAACTTATTTATTTATTGTATATAACAGAAGAACGTCTCATAATGGGCATTAAGTATGATAGTGACTAAAAATAAAATTTTTTAATGTTAAAAAAATTTTAGTACTATTAAAAAATAAATACATATAGACATAGTCTAATTATGAGAGAAATGACTTCATTTTTTTTTTTTTTGGATTACACGTGAAATTTAAATATGCGAATGATAAAGTCCGGTGTACTTCCATTCCACCTATCCGCTACCGTCCGATGTTCTCAAAACAAAGGATGTTCAACTGAAAAAACAACGAACCGATCGGAGAACACTATGTGCCGTCGAACTACTGCTTCACAACCGTCCCATATCATTTATGTGTCAAATAAAAAAGAAAAGTTACCTCGTCTTTTTTTTTTTTTTTTTGGGTCGTTGATTTATAGAACCCACCAATTATTAATTTTTCTGTAGTCTTTTGCTGTATAGAAGAAGAGCTATTTGCCCTGCTTTGATCTCATATTGTAGGATAAAGAATAAGTTAATGGAGAACTACATTCGAACTATGGATAACGGAAATGTCCAGCCCATTCCTGCATTTGAGGGAAGGTCTTAAAGAGCTTGGTTACAAGGACACAGACCTCAATCTGGCAGCAGATGTAAGTCCTCTGTCTGAACCCATAGACCATATTTAAAAAAAACAAAAAATCAATTAAGGTATCTTTGGATCAATGTTTGCGTCTATCAATATTAGATTTATTTTCCAAATACACTTAAAACACAGCTTCACACTCAATCAATCTATATCTCTATGAGTTTATAAGTTAGTCTTAAGATTTAATTAAATCATCTAACAAAGAGGAGCACAGTTTTTCCTCGTAGAGCTATACCTTGGCCTTGGGTTGTAAATTTATACTACCATAGTTAAATGAATTGGGAATTAATAATATCATCTAGCCTAGCCCAGGATGACCCATATTGGTTTTTAATTCTGTAAGAAGTTCTATATATGGATTAGTTAGAATAATTTTTTTAAAAAAAATGAAATAAAATTGTTCTAATAAAAAATTTCGGGTAATGTAATCTACTTAGATATAGAAACCTACCTACTGCAGATTATTTAGTTGAGAATTCTATTAAATGTTGTACTGTACAGATCTCCTTTGCTGTTATATTCTCATTTGCGAGGATGGTGGGTGGGCCTTACCTAACCTACGTGACCCTCGCAGCTAATAATCCATTTATTATCAAGGTATTTGTCAAAATCATCACCTCCTAACCAAAAACGTAATAATGCTTTATTAATATATTAATTTTGATGATGCATTGATATGACTTTGTTGTTCAGCCGATGGCATTTGTATTACAGCTGGTCAGTGCTTTCTGCTTCTATAAGATAGTGAGGATGGTGAGATACAAGTTAGCCCACAAAACCGCATCTAAAAAAGTCGTCCCAAATTAAAAATTGAATTAAACCAATGCAAAATTCGTGATCATTCATGAAAGAAAGAATCACTGTTAATTCGTGTTCATTGATACTTGAGATGGGCAGCCTGTTTCTTGTTCAGACTACAGTTACAAACGGTACAAAAGCACATAAATTATAGTTACTTTCTCATTTCTAGTAATCTCAATGTGAAGTGAACTACTATGGTTGGCTTGGAAGATCAGATCCCGTATGCTACTCATGCCAAACACATGAAAGTACCTTCATAAAGTCTTCATGGATTACATAATCACGTTCAGCCCGAATTGCTGACATTCCTGCCTCTGTGCAAACATTGCGAAGATCGGCTCCATTAAAACCCTGAGATGAAACGTTAAATACATAAAACAAGGAAAGCCATTTTTTCACTCAACTCTGCAAGTTTCACAACTGCCTCATAATCAATCTCCCCATGCTTGGCAATGCCAGGAGCATGAATTTTAAGAATTTCTGTTCTTGATTGTTCATTTGACAATGGAATCTCTATCTTTCTGTCTAATCGCCCTGGACTAAGAACAAATCAGGTCGGTTTGTTGCCATTATCATTTTAATCTATTACACAAATACATATACATAAATAAAAATATTCATTACAAAAACTTAGCATATTAAAGTTGCAGGTGAAGGATTAGACGCAGAATAGAAACATGGCAGACAAGAAACCCTATGAAGATTTCCATTGCAAGACTGCAAAGCTTAAACCCCGGTTATGGGGTACTATCTTGCAGGAAGAAATCCTACTTACAGCTTATCCAATTCTCAAGGATTATGTAATAGCATCCCATTCACATAGAAAACTACTCTTGGAATCCTCACCAAAACTTGCTGTTCCAGAAAACAATTAGCAGATTGCTAGAATTAGATTTTGCACAAAGCAAAATCACAATGAGAATCAGACCTGACTTTAGCTTCTCATGCACAAAGATAAAGTACTAATTCTCCACAAACGAACTTATCTTCTACATTATGTGCTATAGATAACGGGCACCTTTTTTTGCAGCTAACAATTAGGCAATTTCCTCTTATTTACTAAAAGGTAGTTTCTACTAGACTTAGATTTTGCATAAAAGCAAACATAGCAATTAGAATCAGAAACATATCTGCTGACTACATGAATTTCACTTCTCATGCAAACCAGATGATAATATCACTAGCAAGTGAGCTAAGAACAAAGTGCCTAGAATCTATATGGCTGAAAATTAAAGTGTCAGCCTAACATAGAAAATGCTGAAAAAACCCTACAACGTACCATTTCTCCACGAGATCAGCCTTAAAAAAAAAATGTCTTTTGCACGTGTATCACTATGAGATCACAATGTTGGACTGGATTATAATTTATAAACTACAAGCACCTTCCCCACCTGATCAAACCCATCAAGCTGATTAAGTAATCCGTAAGTGTTCTTTCAGTGTCACGATCAGCACTTGTCCCTCCACTAAAACGGCGTCCACCAATGGCATCAATCTCATTCATTAAGATGATGTAGGGCTTGACAAACAAAAGTTCTTAGTACCATTCTTGGAGACATGAATTCTGTAAACAAATCAAGAATCGAAGACTCTTACTTGGTGATCACATGCATATCCAAACCTTTCTCGTATTAACCTTGCACTTTCTCCTATGTATTTGTCAATAATGGGGGTATTTTTCAAATTAGTGTAAAAAAAAAAATTAAGGAAATATTATGAATTAAAAAATATTTATAAAAATAAGGCAATTGAAAAAATAATTAGTAAAATGGGGTAGTCAACAAGTTTCGTCTGCCGGTTTAACCGGCGGACGTTACTATAAACATACAATTTTTTTTTGAATTTTTTACTCTTCGTCCGCCAATTATTTTGGCGGATAAAGAATTTATTTAAAATTTTTTAGTTGACCGGGCTACGTCTGCCAGTTACTCTGACGGACATAGCCCCTTGCAGCAGAGATTCCTGCTGCAATAAGGAATCTCTACTGCAAGAGGCAGCCTTGCAGCAGATTGCAATACTGTATATAATAATATTATTATTTTATTAAAATATTATATAATAATTTTATTATAACATAGTATAATAAAATTATTATATATTTTAAAATATAATATAATAATAAAATGTATAAAATATTAAAATATTTTAAAATAAAATATAAAAAAATATAAAATTTTTTTAATTTTTTTAATTATTTTGCCTGCTATTATAAAAGACGAACAAATATTTTTTGAAAAAAATTTAGCATATAAATGAAATATTATTAAAAGTAATAGTGAATAAAATTATCAAAACTAGTTCAGACAAGAATAATTTTATATGCACAAACGTAACATTCATGTATGTAATTAGTCTGCTAGTTAAATTGTCGAACGAGCGAATGTTTTATCATTCCGATTTGTAACCATCGCTTTTCATAACACGAACAAAAACATTCATCATTTTTACTGACATACGAATATTAACTATCATTTTTCATAATATTTAATTGATGTACTAAATTTTTTTTAAAACATTTGTTCGCCACTTAAAATAGTGGTCGAAACAATTCAAACATAATAAATATTCTCTCTCGTTCACCAGTTAAATTACAAATAAGAATAACAAACACATTCGCTCGTTCGACAATTTAACTAGCAGACTAATTACATATATGAATGTTATGTTTGTGCATATAAAATTATTCTTATTTGAACTAATTTTCATAATTTTATTCACTATTACTTTTAATAATATTTCATTTATGTGTTAAATTCTTTTCAAAAAATATTTACTCGTCTTTTATAATAGCAGGCAAAATAATTAAAAAAATTTAAATAATTTTATTTAAAAATATTTTATTATTTTATTTTATAATATTTTATATATTTTATTATTATATTATATCTTAAAATATATAATAATTTTATTATATTATAAAATAATAAAATTATTATATAATATTTTAATAAAATAATTATATATTGGTCTGCTGCAAGGCAACGGGCAAAATGCTGCCTTGCAGCAGAGATTCCTACTGCAGGCGGACTTAGCATTAAAAAAATTTTAAAAAAAAAAATCTGTTAACAATGACGTTTGCCGGTTTAACCGGAGGACGAAGGATTTTGACTACCCCTTTCTCTAAATTATTTTTTGAATTGCCTTATTTTTATAAATATTTTTTAATTCATACTATTTTCCTAATTTTTTTTTTTTACATTAATTTGAAAAATAACCCACCTAAATCTCAGTCTGAAACCCATTCTCTTCCATCTCCGATCTACAACACGCGCGTCGCAGAACAGGCAGAGCACAACTAACATATCACTGCCATGCCACACTCGACCAACCAGTCAAACCCACCCTTTCTATAATAATTAAGCCTTAACTTTGATTTTTTTTCTTTCTTTCGTTAGTACTGAGAAATCATCAGCTAACGACCCTTCAAAATCTTTCGATTCCCATCTTACAAATTAAGTGGGCATTTCTTGGGCAACGAACTTACTATCCTCTCTCTCTCTGTCTCTCTCTTTCTCAAAGTCATCTACTTTTCTTTCTTGTCTTCATACCTGCAGGCCTGCTATACTACACCGCCTCTTCTTATTCTTCTTCTTCTTCGCTGCTTAAATCACTGCACACCTTCCTTTTCGCCTTTTTTCAGATCAGATGAGATTCATTTACTTATCTGATTAACTTTGGTCTTTTCTGTCTGCTTATTTATCTTACAAATTCCCCAGTTTTTTCTACTTCTTGTTTTTATTTTCTTTGTCCGCGGTGGAGTTTATAATTATTGCTATAGCCAATCAGGATTCTTAGCTACTAAGGCCCGCGGGTGAATGGCTTCACCGCCTGATAGCCGCTTGCAGAGTATGTTGCAGGCCGCGGTGCAATCGGTTCAATGGACTTACAGTCTCTTTTGGCAAATTTGTCCACAACAAGGGTACTTAATTATTTCTTCAAACATTATGAAAAAAAAGAAAGAAAGAAAAAAAAAACCCTTTAAATTTAGCATTTATATCATACATATATGTGTAGTGTTAATGGATTATTTATGGACTGTGGTTAATTCATTAAGGATCTTAGTGTGGGGAGATGGGTACTACAATGGAGCAATCAAGTCAAGGAAGACAGTGCAACCAATGGAGGTCAGTGCTGAGGATGCTTCTTTGCAAAGGAGTCAGCAGTTACGAGAGCTGTACGAGTCATTATCTGCAGGAGAAACGAACCAGCAGGCAAGGAGGCCTTGTGCTGCCTTGTCGCCGGAGGACTTAACGGAGTCAGAATGGTTCTATTTGATGTGTGTTTCCCTGTCCTTTCCTCTTGGTGTGGGGTAAGTTTGTTTATTTATTATTTCCGCTGAGTTTTCATCCTTCTGCTAATCAAAGTAGATAAATAAAGAGTTGAATGATCTCTTTTATCTTTGTGTTCGTCATATAAATTCACTGCTCGTAGTAATTTATTTATATGCGAGTGAGTTCTACTTTCTAGATGTTATATTTCTTCAAAAACTGTTTAGCTGAGAGAATTCCATTATTTTCTTTGAAAGAAAGTAGGGCATTTAATTATAGTGGGATTTGAATTGAATTCAATGTTTGGCTATATTTGAAGAGGACTGAGGGACTCATATTTCGATTTTTAAATCTGAGTATTTACTGTAAATTGTATGGTTAAAAAATAAAATTTAAAATTTTTAGAAAAGTGAATTATTACTTATTAAAAAGAAATTTTAACTATTGATTTAGAATCTAATGATTAAGATTTTATAAATATGACTAGTCTTTATTAAATATAAAAGATCTTAATTTATATAAAAGAGCAAATAATATTAAGAATATATTTTTTTTGAGTTACAAATGAGAGAGGAAAAACTCAAATTTAAGGCTAAACTCAAGTCGAGATATGCACTTACCGCCAAATCGAGATATGCACTTACCGTCAAATTAAGCTTGCAAGTGGAATAATATTAAGAATAATTATTTGAGGGATAAAGTCCAATTTAGCTCATCAATTATTTTGGATTGATTAATTGAGTTTAATTTTTAACTTTTCGGTTTATTAAATCTAAAAATTTTAACAAATAGCTCTGTTAAATTCCGATGGGTTGGAAACACAGAAAGTAAACAACATACCGTCCAATTAAACCAAAAAAAAAAAAAAAGAAATACTAATAATTTTCTTTTTTCAAAAAAAAAAAAACGCTATTCTCTTTCTTTTCCTTCCTCTCTTCAGGCCAACATGAAATTTTCACTTTCTCCCCGGAAATCCTTCCTCCTCTTTAGCATAGACCAAAAATAGACTGAGCAAAACATAAAGTCTTGAAAAAAAAATCTATTAAAAAATCTAAAATCATTATCATTCATAAAAAAAAAAAAATTTCTATGGACAATAACCCTTATTCTTTATCATTCTTTTTCACTCATCAAGAAAATAAAATCAAAATCACAGAAAATATGAATTTTTTATTAAAAAATATACCAAAATCAAACAAATAAAAAGAAAAGATATAATGAAGTATCCTGAAAACTACCAAAAAAAAAAAAAAGTGTTTTTGATTCAAGAATTATTCGCATCATTATCAGTTCTACACTTATTCCTTATGTTGTCGTGCTTTTCTATGACTAAATTGACGTTGAGAAGGGAGGTGACATCAATAGCGATGAAATCGTCGTATGATTTACATTGAATTTGATGGAGGAACGTAACATGGAGAGAAGGTTAGAGAATAGTAGAGCTATAAAACTGGTTTGGAGAAAAAAAAAAAACCTGAATGCAATTGGAAAGGCCTATTCAAATGGCTGGCGATAAAAAAGAAGAAGCAGATGGTTTTGGGCGTTTTAGATTATGATTTTTTAAGTTTAAATATCTTAATTAAAGTATTTCAAGTTTCTATAGAGTGAATATGATATTCTCCTTGAATAAGTATTTCACATCTACTCTTTTCAAAAATTATATAGATTCATTTTTTGTATAAATTGTAGATTTATTTTGGTATAAACTGTAAATTTATTATTAGTAAACTGTAGATTTATTTTATATAAACTGTAAATTCATTATCAATAAACTGTAAATTCATTTTTTATATACTGTAGTTCATTTTGGTATAAATTGTAGTTCTTTGTGTAAGTTGTAAATTTAGTTGGTATAAACTGTAAATTTATTATCAATAAATCGTAGATTTATTTTTTATAAACTGTAGTTCATTTTGGTATAAACTGTAGATTTATTGTCAATAAACTATAGGTTCATTTTTTGTAAACTGTAGATTCGTTATTAATAAATCGTAAGTTCATTTTTTATAAACTGCAAATTCATTATTTATAAACTATAGGTTCATTATTTGAAAATTGTAGGTTTATTATTATAGTTAAATATTGTGATATTTTCAATTTTTAGTAATATTAAAATTGATAAACCTATAATTTATATCAATTTTTTTTGTGAAAGTAAAAATAAGTCTTTTTTTTCTAATAATAATAATAATAATAATGTCCATGTAATTAAAAATAAAAAAGGAAATATAGAAAA
Source organism: Omphalea diandra (assembly GCA_949677035.1). NCBI lineage: Eukaryota > Viridiplantae > Streptophyta > Magnoliopsida > Malpighiales > Euphorbiaceae > Omphalea > Omphalea diandra. The sequence goes on along the minus strand of CATIWR010163065.1, from coordinate 22,582 downwards.
GAATAAATATATATATATATATATATTTAAAGTAAAAAAAGGAAAATTATTTAAAAAATAAACAAAGTAGTAATATTTAAAAATAAAAAAACAAAATTTGTTAAAAAACAAAACAGTAATTATAAAAGATATAATATCTCATGTATTTACTGTCATCCGTATTTTAAACCTTTAAACTACAAAATATTGTGATAAGAGTTCATATTTAATTTTCCATAATTGAAACTCTTAGGGTCTTTTTATCGGTAGATTGCACGAAAGAGAGTAGTAATACTAACTGGCTAGTGACGATCAATTATGTTATGACGCAGCCCATTGGTTTCGTTTATCATCAACTAGCAAGTAATTGTATGCAAGGTTGGTCTTTCTTAAGTTAATTATTTGAACTCTTAAACTATTCCAACTTCTTTAACATTATGTATTAAGGTTCTCTCTCTCAGGTTCTTATACCATGCATCATTGTTTATATAACAATATGGACTAAAACCCATTACATATGAGAAAAAAATATGCGTCATTTCACCTTAATATATTAATATCTGTTGCATTCAGTTAATAAACTGTAGGTTTATTTTATATAAACTGTAGATTTATTTTTTATGAAGTGTAAGTTTATTTTAATATAAATTATAGATTAAGTTGTGATAAACTGTACGTTCATTTTTCATAAATTGTAGGTTCATTTTTTAGATTCATTAATAATAAACCATATATTCATTTGTTATCCAAACTTCTACTAATGATTTTGTGGATTTAATGTAAATTATAGATTCATTTGATATAAACAGTAGATTCATCATCAGTAAATTGTAAGTTTATTTTTTATAAATCGTAGGTTCATTTTTTTGTAAATTATATGTTCATTTTTTTTATAAGGTGCAAGTTCATTATTTTTAAACTGAATAAAAAGAATCAAATACATAAAAACAGAATACAAAACACAAAAAAACTAATAGTTAAAAATTAAAACAATAAAAACAAATAAAGAATTCATAATTCATTATCAGTATACTGTAGGTTTATTTTTTATAAAGTGTAGATTCATTTTTTTTGTAAATTATAGGTTCATTTTTTGTAAACTATATATTCATTTTTTATAAAGTGCAGATTTATTATTTCTAAACTGAAAAAAAAAAGAATCAAACAACAAAAAACATAATAAAAATCGTAGAAAAACTAATAACTAAAGATTAAAATAATAAAAATAAATAAATAATTCATAATTCATTATCAGTAAACTATAGGTTCAATTTTTATAAAATGTAGGTTTATTTTTTATAAACTGTAGGTTCATTTTTTTTATAAATTGTAGGTTTATTTTATATAAAGTGTAGGTTCATTATTGCTAAACTAAACAAAAAAAATTAAACACACAAAAATATAATAAAAAACAAAAAAAATTAAAAAAAAATAACAAGTAAATATTAAAATAATAAAAACAAATAAATAATTCATAATTTATTATCATTAAACTATATGTTCAATTTTTATAAAATACATGTTCATTTTTTTTTATAAATTATAGATTCTTTTTTTGTAAACTATAGATTCATTTTTTTTATAAAGTGCATGTTCATTATTCCTAAACTAAATAAAAAGAATCAAACATACAAAAATAGAATAAAAATACAGAAAATTTAACTAAAGATTAAAAAATAAAAATATATAAAAAATTCATAATTTATTGTAAGTAAATTGTAGGTTCATTTTTCTATAAATTTTAGGTTTATTGTTTTATAAAGTACAGGCTCATTATTCATAAACTGAGCAAAAAGAATCAAACACACAAAAATAGAATTAAAAATATTAAAAAAAAACTAATAACTAAGATTAAAACAATAAAAACAAACAAAAAATTCATAACAATCAACAATCGAAATACAATCAATAATCTCATTTTTGGAAACTCATCCATTAATTGCAGTTGAAACAGATAATCAAAAAATAGATAATCCAAGAACAAATAATCAAAGAACAACAAAAACAAAACAAGAAGGAGAACAAAAATCACAGAAAAAGAGAATCTAAAACAAGAAGGAAAACGAACACACAAAATAGAAAAAAAAAAAAAAAGAAGTGTTAACTATAAACCATTGTTAATGTCAGTAATAGAAACCAATAAATTTCAAAAACTCACAAGTGTGAATCTCTCCCAAAACGTATCATATCAATAAATGAGACAAAATATCATGGACATGGAGTTGATATAATGTGTCCTCTATCTCTTTTCTATCTTAAAAATGTTGTTATCTTTTATTTTTTGTATTGTCTAAGAAAAATTAAATACGTTACCGATTCATATGTTTTTTCATTTATACTTTTAATTATATTAATGAGACAATAAATATACTTTATCTAGTTTAATAATTAATAAAAATAAATTAGAAAGGGTGGTTATAGATATTTTTATTTAATGAAAATGACATGTATTTTGAGATGTTATAAAGAAAAAGTGAAAAACGTTTTTAATACGAAGGGATTACTATTTTATGAGAAGAAAAGATAACTTCTGCTGGTTGATGCCTTTTACATTTTAGGTGAGAGCACAGAACCTGGTTGTCATCTTGTTGGTAACAAAAGCATATAGTATTCTCGTAATGAAAGTCCACTTGCTTGGACTTGCCGGTTTGACAATATAATCTTTGTAATCCGGAGAATCTTCCATAAGGATTATTGATGGCTAATTAAGCAATATAAACTTTGTGGCGTCTGTAGCTATTATTTTTTTCTGTTTTATGTCAGGAATGCTGCTTCTCATGAAAAAGTGACAACCCCAGTGCCCTTCAAATTATAGCAAAAGCAGACAAGAAAGCTATATGCCAATTCTCAAGTCTTTCTTGCCATGATATTATTCCATACTCTACTCTTATGTTTCTCCTCTTCCCCCATTTTAATGTTATCTATTAATTGGGTTAAGAAGAATTAGGTCTTAATGAATCCATTAAATGATTGTAGCCCATATATACAGTTGCTTAGAGCTTACTAATTAGCAATACAGCATACCTTTCTAGAGCATGTATATGATAATATATATGTGCTCGTCAAACTAAATCACGTTCAGATTTTTGAATGGCGATTTGGACGTATCTTTGCTAATTGCACTAACTTATTTTCTTTTGTAAATCAACCAAAAATAATACTTTGATGCATTATTGTTGTTAATTAAAGATCAAACATATTGTCTTAATTATTATCATTATTATTATATACGTGATTAGTGATTTGCATCAGAAACAACTTGTGTGACATTATTTTATGGGCATTCACTTAGGTTGCCGGGAAAGGCATATGCTCGGCGGCAGCACGTATGGCTTAGTGGTGCAAACGAGATTGACAGCAAAACTTTTAGTAGGGCTATCCTTGCCAAGGTAAAGATGTATATATATGATCTGTATGAATTCAACATACTAAGATTACATATTTATTTTTATGGCTAATATTAACTAATTATATCTACTTTTCCTAAACTCGAGCCTTGACGACAATTAATTCATGTCTTAGCAGAGTGCCCGTATACAGGTAATTCTAGTCATATACATTATATGCACTCGTGCCGTTTACAAGCAAGTATATAGCAAGTAGCTGAGTTTAATATGTTGTTTGTTCTCCGTCGTACATATTGGCAGACTGTGGTATTCATCCCTCTTCTTGACGGTGTTGTTGAACTTGGGACTACCGAAAAGGTAACACTAATTAATCACCTTTATTCGTTGGCATTACAAAAGACAAAAAATTTGTTTACGCCTAACACGAACTCACTTGAGTGAAACCTATTATATGTGTGGAGTTTTGGTGTGTGCAAGTTATTATTAGAGCTTATATCGATCCGAATATTAATAACATAGTATTTTGTGACATTATCTATAGGTTCAAGAGGATGTTAGTTTTATCCGACGCGTGAAGAGTTTCTTAATTGACCACCACCACCTTCCTCCTCCTCCAGTACCCCAAAACCCAGCACTCTCCGAGCACTCCACTTCCAACCCAACAACATCATCAGACCAACCCGGCCGCTTCCACTCTCCTCCTATCCCCGGCATGTATGGCGCTGCAGAGCTGCCCATCAGCGCCAACCAAGATGATGAAGATGAAGAGGAGGAGGAGGAAGACGATGATGATGAAGACGAAGATGGGTCTGACTCAGACGACGGAACAGGTCGAATCAATGCTTGCTCTATCCCTATTCAAGCTCAAAATGCTCAACCCTTAATAACTACAGCAGCAACAGTGGCAGAGCCAAGTGAACTGATGCAACTTGAAATGTCAGAGGATATCCGGCTTGGCTCGCCAGATGATGGGTCGAATAACTTGGACTCGGATTTCCACTTAATTGGGTCAGGTAATCCGGTGGCCGATCATCAGAGCCGAGTTGAGTCGTTCAGAGAGGAGTCAGGTCGGAGGTGGGCGTTGGTGCAAGACCCCTTGAGTAGTAGCCTTCAACTACCACTTTCAGGTAATGAACTGGCAGTTAGGTATCATTTGCCCTGCATTAGGTCTAGGGTTAGAAGTGTGGAAAGACAGTCTACATATATATATATATATTCCATAATGACCATCATCACACAACGTATCAATATCATATTATATCACGAAGATGTGCTGTTAGCTAGCTATTCGCAGTTAAAATTTTCGAGCCGATTGCAGTGAAGGGCACGAACAGTATTCCTTTTTTTTTTTTTCGGGGTACAACAACCTGGTTTCCTAAAATGACGCCGGTTATGGAGATCGAACGGGCTCGAATTCCCATCGCTTATAGTACAGTATTTGGCTTTGTCCCTTAGTTTAGGGATTGTCTTTGTCAACTGGACCAAATACGAAAAAAACCAAACCCCGTTGTCCCAATCAAAGCTCACCTCTATCACCATTTACTTCAAACACGTGGCAGTATTTCCTTTTTTTATGGAATCATATTCAATTCCTCTTCTGAAGCCTTTGTTTGTAAACATAATAGACAGAGAAAGAAAGTGAGCGGAGAGAAAATTAGATGATAGAAAATAAAGGGAGTGATTTTATAATTTTTCATTTGAAAAAAGTTGAAAGATATGAGAGAGAAAATGAAATAATATAATTTTATTATTTTATATTTAATAAAATTAAATTATAATTTTATCTTTATAAATTTAAAATTTCAATAAATAAATTAAGGATGTATAAATAATTTTCTTAAAATAACCTCACTTTCATTTTATTTTCATTTAATTTTGGATAATAAAAAAAAATAAAGGTGATCAATTTCACCTTATTATCTCTTTTTTCTTTTTTTCTACCTCACCTAAATATGAAAAAATTATATTTCTATCTCATTTTTCTCTTTTTTTTTTTTTTTTTTATCTTTCCTTATTCTCTCTCATTCTTAAATAGGGAGACAGTTTTTTTGTATAATTAAAATATTTTGAATTTAATATTAAATTAATTAATAAATATTTTTTTATGTTGTTTGGAAGCTAATTTTCATAAAAATTTTTTTAACCTTTTCATATTTATCCTTGTTATAAAAATTAGATTAAATTAGTTAAATAAAAAATTGATCATTAAACTAATTCAATTAGAATTAAAATTAATTAAACTTGAAAAATAAAAAATGACAAAGTCAAATTGACTCAGTTTAATCAAAATTATGTCTTTTAATTTAAAATTTAAAAATTTTAATTTATTATTATCTTTTTATTAAATTTAAATGTTTGGGATATTCTCAAATTTTTATAATTAATTATATTTTCTTTTTAAATAACATTTTCTTTCATATATTTATTTTGTATAAAATATTTTGATTTTAAATATAATATTTATATTTGATGAAATCGCATCGATTTCATCAATTAGATTAATAAAATTATGAATTGATTAACAAATCGATTTGATGATCAATCTAATTTAAAAAAATTGATATTGATTAACTTTTTTTTTTTGTGAAATAATGATTAACTACTTGTGATATCTCATGATCTAATATTTTTGACATTCTTAAAATTAAAACTCAATTTTTTAGTTTTTGAGATAATTTCAGTACATTCAATTAATGAGTAATTTATAGCTGTAACAATGTAACGCAGACAGAAAATGACAGTGACCCGTTATTTGAGGAGCAGAACTCAATGAATGATCTTGTGGTTGCAGGACAACCTCCACAAGAAGAGGTGGCAGAAGAAGATACTCACTACTCACAGACAGTGTCCACCATCTTCCAAAGCCAACGCATGATCCGGTGGGCAGCAGACTCAATATCCTCCCCAGCCGACCCAGCACATTCCGACCAATCAGCCTTCGTCAAGTGGACAACCCGCTGCACCGACCACATCTTCCACACGCCCGTGGAATCCACCTCCCAATGGTTCCTCAAGTACATTCTCTTTAGCGTGCCCTACCTCCACCACAAATACCGCGAACACAACTCCCCAAAGTCACGTGATGGAGACAACGACGCCACTCGGTTCAGCAAGGGCGCGGCGCAGGACGAGCTCAGCGCGAACAACGTCCTAGCAGAACGACGGCGTAGAGAGAAGCTGAATGAGCGGTTCATAATACTCAGATCTTTAGTGCCATTCGTGACCAAAATGGACAAGGCGTCGATATTAGGAGACACAATCGAGTACGTGAAGCAACTAAGGAAAAAGATTCAGGAGTTGGAGGCGCGTAACCACCAGATGGAGGTGGAACAACGGTCGGACAGAGGTTCTAAAGAACAGAGGAGCAGTGTGATGGATAAGAGGAAGTTGAGGATTGCGGTGGGAAGCGGTGGTGGCGCTAAGGCTAAGGCTAAGGCGGTGGAGATTAATGTGGAGGTGTCGATTATAGAGAGCGATGCATTGCTGGAGATACAGTGTGGATGTAGAGAAGGGCTGTTGCTTGATGTTATGAAAATGTTGAGGGAGTTGAGGATTGAAACGACAGCGGTTCAGTCTTCTTTGTGTGATGGGGTGTTCGTCGCTGAATTGAGGGCTAAGGTATGGCTACTGCTACTGCCACGTGTGCATTATTATTATTAATTATTGTTTTGTTTGATTATATTTGGGAGTTGACTGGCAGGTGAAGGACAACGATGCCGGAAAGAAGGTAAGCATTGTGGAAGTCAAAAGGGCGATACATCACATAATACCCCATGACTGACTCTTTTTTGTTATGATTCTTTTACTCGTCGACCGTTCTTCAATAGTTAGAGGGAGAATGCAGCAACCACTGACTTTGTGTGTTTTCCGCTGTATGTACAAGTGATAGCTGTCTAACCAATTAGGGGTGTTGTGTTATTGCAGAGTTCGTATCAGACGCTCATCCATGAATGTAATTTACTGTAAGATATCCTTTTTTTTTTGGGGGGGGATTTTTTTTTTTGATATACAGGAAAGAGATCTATAAGATATCAAGTCACCAGGAAATGCAATCGATTGCTTTGCTTCCACTGATAATAAATGTTTCCTCTCTCCAACCAAACATCATGACAAACAAGTAAATTTTGTGATATTGCTGATTGCGTCTTATTTGAGATGGTTTAATCAAGGACTTAAAATTGGGGCATTCTTTTTCCCAAATCATCAATCCTTAGGTAATATAGAAGCCATGTCATGTCCTGCAGAGCAAAGAAAAGTACTCCAATAGTCTCAGAATCGCATTTACTTTTTGATATTGTGGATTACAGCCATATGCATAACTTTTAGGAATTGATAGCTGCTGATAATGCTATCTCTAACATGCCAGAAGGCCAATGCCGTATCATTTTCTCTAGTCCAACAATGTATGAGCTTACAATAAATGTTGCTTGCAGCTTAACCAATGAAATTGTGCGTCCATATACGAACCTGTAGACATGTACCTATCCGAGGCAACTTCAGTGCACCAGTCACCAAAATGTAACTCTTTGTGCGCCCGACTCACAGGGCATACAGATCCCACGCAACTCTTATCATATGAATCAAAATCGGAAGGCCAAATTGATCTGCGCACTGAATCAAAATCAGAGACATCAAGCATTAACACGAGAAAACTTTCCAGTCAAAATCCGCCGTGCCACCACAATGAATTGATACAACAGCAAAAAAAAACTTTTCACAAGGGCAACATGAAAGGCTTTTTCTGGATGCAACATGACGGAACTACTCGCAAAATCAATAGTGTACTCGTACAGCTTCATGCTCATCAAACTGGATGAAGATTTGAATTAATGACAAGGAGACCACCATCAAACTGAATTTGTCGGAATAAATTCTTAATACAGCTTTTCCAGCATTCCACTTTCAGCCATCTTTTCCAAGTCTTCTTGCGATAAGAGAGTTTTCCTGCCGCTCGCACCAGTCTTATCATATGGTTGAGCCATCTTCCGGAGAAACTGCATGCAATGAGGAAAATATATTAAAATGAAAAGCTTAATTCCGAAAAGCCCTAGATTTGGTTTGATATACAAGTTCATTACTCTTTCCAAATCATTGGATTCTATTAACTTTTGGCCCTTTTACAGACCAATACATCACAAGGCTTTTCAACATATTTTTGGCCAACAAAAGATCAAACTATTAATTCTATAACATTCAATGAATAAAATGTTAATTCGAAAAAGGAATAATTACGTGTATCTTAGGTCATGATTCAAGTGAATTATTTCTGATTTTTTCAAAGGAATTTAGAATACAATAATTCCATGCATAGCTGGCATGGATCTAGACTAAAAGCAAATTAGATACAACAAGAAACAGCATTTAAAGTAAAAGCAATTCACCTACATGCTACACTTCAAATTTCTAGAATTTAAAATTTTCTGATGATATAGAAAAATTATGAAGTCATTTTACAAATACTAAAATGAAAATTTCCACATGCTATACTGCATTGCAATTTCAATCAGGGAAGCACAAAACATGTATTTGTACTTGAATCTAATCAAAGAATATCATCAGTAGTCCTTGTTCAGGATAAAATTTGGCATGCCAGTGTCAACTAGATTATTCATTCAAGATTGAAAACTGACAAAAGATAAACCTAGATTTTTTCATTACATTATATATACAACCAAAGCTAAATACAAATTTGATAAAAAGGTTAATATTTTCACATGACAAAACACAACCCAGTTTAAAAGGGAATCCTCAACTCCCTCCTGGTATTCATTGATTATTTTATGTTTAAGCACATATCTAAATGTTCTCCAAAAAGAAAAGCAGCTCAAATAAAAAGCTTTTTTCAGGACTAACCTCGCGTGCTATATGCAGAGCCATGTCAGTGCTCAAATTCAGGTGTGCATCGCGCAAATGTGACAGTATCCATCCTGGTAATTTTGAGCGCTTATCATGACGGCTATATCTGCATAAATTCAAATAATCAAGTTATTATAAGTACCAAAGAGAGATTATTTAGACAACTAAACAGTGTCCGAGTCATTGCAAAGCAAACAAGACTTGCCAAACTTGTAAGCAACTGCCTCAAAAAGATTGAAATGGTGCAGCCATTAATGAATATAACAGAAGACACCAAGTTCCATTCCATGTTAATGAGAACCCTGGTTAATAATCTGTGCCTCTGACTGTGCACCCAATAGGGAGATTGATTTTATGTGTAAAACAGAAAGGGATAGGAGAATGACAATGTGTTGATGCAATTCAAATCCATACCTTTTATCAGCAAATATCATCATCCCATAATCAGCCTTGGATCTGATAACTCGGCCCACACATTGCGCAGCTTGTCTCTGCTTCAGTAGAATCCGTTAAGCTTGACTTAATTTCTAAATCAGACATGAAAAGCTAAAACCTCACATTCTAACACTAACAAATTTTTCTTACAAAATAACACCAGAAACATACCAAGGCATCAAAAGTAAGGAAATCGCCTTCCTTTATTTGAAATGTGTCTCGCAGATACTCCAACCGTGCGATTAATATTCTGCAAAAGGATCTTTTCTAAGTATAATCGAAAATCAATAATTCTTAATGAAAGCAAAATTGGCTAGAAGGGTGACATATAGTGTGTGTGTGTGACAAAATGCTATTTTGATGAACTAGGAAGGATCAAGATGACTTCTAACTAATCCAAATTCAAGCAAAGCAGTACTAAGTTTGTTTATAAAACCGAGCTCTCAATGATCGTTTCAGTCCATAAATAAAAAAACTATTAATTAAAGCGAAGTAAACTATTGTTTGAGTCTGTAAATCAAAAAACTATTAATTAAAGCAAGGGCAATTTTGGATGGAAGATATTACACAATGCATCATATTTCAGAAAGTGAAAGAAAATGTTGGGACAACTCAAACAAAGAATTGTTGACCAACAATGCATGCTCAAAAGTGTATGAGGATTCTTACTTGCTTAATGTGTACTGAAAAGGAATGCCAAACATGATCACTAATCTACCATAGTGTCGATCAAAATCTATTCCTTCAGCTACTTTCCCCCTGCAATGAACAGTACACACATTGTCATCAAACGAGAGTCCCTCTCAAATCATGACATCTGTTGATAAAAGAAAACATATTCTGCAAGACTGTAACAAAGACAATAAGTTCTAATACATGATCATACCTGGCAACAGAGAAAAAGACTGCACCTCTCCCACAGTCACAAGCTCTGCGATAGTTATCAAGAGCCAAAGTAGTTTCTACCACATCTTGGGTCTCAATAAAGACAAGCTTATGTTGCATTATTTCCTACAATAGCAGAAACATGATACAGGCAACTCTTCAGCAAGGAGACAACAATCCCATCACAACACATATTATTGATGTAACCAAGACCAATCCTTTCTGATGTACCAGGGGGGGGAATACAAATGTGACCAAGACTAAAATTAGCCATGTTAAATGAGGAAAAAGAAATGATATAATGTAATGGTCAAGGATAACAGTTAACAAGGAGCAAACAGTAATTTTACCTTAAGAATTCCAGTTTCATTCCAGCTATTGATAATTCCATCCATGTAGGAGTAACTGACAAAAAAGCAAACAATGCCATCAGGGACAATAGAGACCATCTCCACCAAGAGCTTCCCATAATTCCTTGCAACACCTGGATCACTTCTCATATCAAACTTGGTACTTACCGGAAGTTGGTCACTGTTGAACACAAAATACAACCAATTATGTACAAATCAAAACCTCAAAATTGATGCAGAACTTTCCAATAGTACAAACACACACACACACACACACACACACAAACATTCCATCTCAGAGATTCTACAAATAAATAAAAAGATTCTACTTCGACCTTGTACCTTCCTCGAGTAAGAACCATTGGGCATATGCAATCTCTTGTCAAGGACATTGTAAAGCTTCGACTGACAACCGGATGGAAGTTAAGAAGACGAGGATAGAGGTCAATAGGGCTCAGAGTTCCCGAAGTAATCACGACTGACTGGAACCTATCAAATACTGGCTTTATGGCAAGAGAAGCATCATGGCAGCTAAGCTAGAATGAACAAGATCAATAAATGACAGCCATAAGTTAAAAGACATTAGTCAAAGAATATTCTTTATTAACAGATGAGAAGAGTGAATATACATCATATGTTAGGTAGAAAGGAGATACAAAGAAATAATTTTAATATTCCCACCATATTGTGCAAAAGAATTTTTCTCTCTCTTAATTCCCTCTCTTTTCTTTTCTACTATTTTATTTTGACAAACACAGAACCCGCAGAGAGATAAAAAGTGATTATTCCTCAATAAGAAAGAATAAATATAACAAATAAAACACTAGAGAAAAGGAAGAGGAGAAGCAACCTGCAATACAGGGTCCGGAATATGTGGCATTCTCTCATCAAAAGGTTCGATTATGATGGAGAATCCACGAGCATATGTTCCAACAAGAGTTGCAAAGTCACATATTGTTTGGATGTGTAAGAACTCGTCTGTATCCGTTATTTCCAGTGTCAACATAAGTGAGTGTAGACGATCATAACAAAACTTCAGTGTTTTCTGGTCAATTCCAGCTTGGCTATTCAAAGAGGCGACAAAGCTTACAGGACTTTCCTTCTCAACATTCTCAGTATCCAGCCGCCCTTTCAGGTATTGGACCAATCTACGCAAGACATGCAGAAAATGCTCTGCTCGGCGGATATTTCCAGGAACTGCCTCCTTCAGGATATCATCAGGCAAGGCAGGATTTGCAAGCCATGTATCTGTGACTGCAGAGAGAGGGGGAAGCAAGAAGCAAGATATAAGAAAATAGAGAATGCTCTAGGAAAAAGACACATGCATTGAGAAGAGGCCTCAATGCGTTAGCTTCACGTACCAGCTAGGTTTCCTCGTTGTGCCAAACCCTCAACAAGCCGGTTATATTCAGCACGCAACCTACTAGCATCAGTGGTCTTGAACCTTCCTACCATTTTAAACAAATTAAGAAAAAATGCAACCAGAGTGCAGTCTAACTAATCAGTTTTAGAAATTTTAAGGGGAAAAACACACACAAGTACAATCCAATATATTTAATCTAATAAAACCCTGACATATATCTCAACGGCGCTAACTGAAGTGATGCATGAGGAACAATGCATTTGTGAAAGTGTGCCTCCAAATTAAATCCTTGTCACCCAATTTCCCAGATTTAGACGTGCATCTGGGTCAGAATTTATGACAGACTAAAGCAAACTTGTATAACATACAAATGCATTAGAGCATATAAAGAGTGCAGAAATTAAAAAAAAAAAAAAAAGCAGGAAATATATAGCCGTACTGTAGGCTATAGAAGCTCCATATCTTCTTTGCATCTTTAGATGAAATGATGGTATGAAAATGAAAAATCTAATATTAGATACAGTCATACCTGTCAATCTCTTGACTTATCCTTGTCAGATTTCTGGAAGCCCCATCAAGTGTCTGTCTCCTCACACTCACACTAAGCGCTTCAATACACACATTATCAATATTATGTGCCTCATCAAACACCACAACAGACTCCTTTTGCATTTCCTTTGAGATAATCCCAGCCACCTTGGGATCAAGAAGGTACTGGTAACTATAAACCACCACATTTGCAAACTGCACCATATGCCGTGCTAAGAAGTACGGGCACCACCCTTTCTCCTTCCCATATGCCCTCAGATCCTGCACCATAGAAAGCAAAACAAAGTTGATTAAAATATTTTTTTTTATGCCTAAATAACAAAGAATTTGGATTCAATGGGAAATGTCAACGATTGTCGATAAAAGATCAATTCTACAACCAAAAAAAAATCAGAAAGTTAAAAACTTTTCAATCCTTCAAATACATCGTGTTGATTTTACATGACATGGTATCGTGTTCAACTCAGGTGTTCAATTATGTTCAATTCTGTCCTACAAAGTTCTCAAACTGACCTGCCACACCTGTGATGCTAAGCATTTTGAATTTCATTGCCAAAAAATTATCTAAAAACAGTTCAATAACCTGAAATTGATCACACACGAATCAAATTTCGTTACCTGAAGCGTGTAAACACCGGGCGGCAAAACAGCAGCAGATGCCGCCCTCTCATATTTCTCAAAGAAATCACAAGTCGGCACATTCGGATTCTCGGCTGCCATAGCCCTAATCCAACTGGCGGTCAGCTTCCTACACGCGGCATCCACCGAATCCCGATTCTCCGCCGCCAAAACCCTAGGATTCACGCACAGATTCTTCCTCGATGACAATCCAATGGCCAGGATCCTCGCGGCAGGCCCCAAATGCTTGACTTGGTAACTGTGCAGCAGTTTGAGCTCGGCCAGCGTTTTCTCCATCTCATGGACGGTGCGCGTGCAGTAGATAAGCTTCACTTGGCTCTGCGGCTTGAACAGCGAGTAACTGGTGATTAATGACAGAAGTGCTATGGTCTTCCCCGTGCCCGTCGGCATTTCTAGAAGGCAGTGGCCCTTGGCGTCCAGCGCACGCTTTAGCTCCACCATGTATGAGTATTGCTCCGGATATATGTTGTCGTACGGGAAGTAGACCGTTATGTCCTCGATTTGGAACTTCATGGCGCAATTCGGTGTTTATCGATAACGGATTATGAGAAGAAGGCGGTGGTCGAGGCAGAGTAGTAAAGTGGAGGCCAGGCCACTGGGACGAGTGAGTTTAGGGCTTTATAATTTATTCACGCGAAAGGGACTGAGACACCAAAATGCTTCCTAACTCATCGCGGGAGCGCTAGACAAATTGGCTTTATCATGGGGATTCTTCTAATGGTTCTCTTTTCATGTATCAATATAGATCATAAATCATCACATATGAAAAAAAAAAAAAAAAAATTTCTCGCACCCTTTAATACACAACATCAAAGTTATTAATGTCGGTTACAAAACAAAAAATAAATTCAGAGTTATAATAAATTAACATGTAATAATGAATTAGTAGTTTATAAAAAAAATAAACTTATAGTTTATTAATAATGAATTTACAGTTTATAAAAAATAAATTTATAATTTTATTGATAATGAATATATAATATATAAAAAATAAACTCACATTTTACTTATAATAAAATGGTAATTTATAAAAATTAAACATAAAATTTTATTGATAATTAATCTAAAATTTATAAAAAAATGAATTTATAATTTACTGATAATCAATATATAATTTATAACAAATGAACTTTTAACTTATAAAAAATAAATTTATAATTTATAAAAAATAAATATATAGTTTATTTATAATGAATATAGATTATATAACAAATGATTATCTACTTTATAACTAATGAATCTTATATATAATTATAATGAACCTTGAATTTCAATTAATGAATCTTACGTATATTATATTAAATTAATTTATGGCGAACTTTCACTTTATCATAAATAAAACATATGACTTTAAATCAATGAACCTATATGCACAAATTAATAAGCATGTACATTATATCTAAAAAAAATTGAAAAAACACAATCAAACACACAAAAAACACAAAAAAAACTCTCAATAAATATATATAAAAAAAGATAATTCATAACTGCAATCACAAAAATCAGTAGAATCCATAATTGAATTCTAAAAAATTTCATAAAAAAAAAATTGCATTCGTAGAACAATCAATATTTGCATTTTGAAAAATTTCAAACATTGATTAACATATGAAATAATTGACACAAGAAGCAACGGTGAATACAAGAATCGGAGATCGAAAAACAAGTAAAACCAGAACCTCTTAACTATGTTAACGTTGTTTAATAGCAATCATGTAACATTTTTTCAAATATTGAAAAAAAAAAGCATTTTTTATTAAAAGACACAAAAAATATTATAGACAAAAATTTATGATATAATTTGCTTATCATGACAACACCACTTGTTTATTTCAATTTTATTTATGCCTCTTTTATTTATGGATAGGTTTTCAATTGCAGTTTTTAATTTGTGTTTTAAATTTTAACAAATAAAATTTTAAAATGTTTTTCAAATAATATTTTTAAAATTTTCCATATTCATTAATAAATATTTTGATAAAAATTAAAAATTATCAGTATATTTAATATTTATTGCATTTTTGTGTTATTTTTAAAAACAAATATTAATTAATTTACCAAAACTATTTTAAAACAGTATACTATAAATTTTAAGTTAAAAAATAAAACATATCAAATATATTATATAAAATTTAATTCTTAAAATTTTATTTTTAAAAAAATAAAACTAAATAGTGATACTAAAAAATCAATATTGCTAAATATATCTTTCAAAAAGTTTATTTGTTTTTATTTGTTAATTGTGATTTTAAAAATAATAAAGAATTGTTAACATTTAAAATATATCAAACAAATATAAATTTATTTGAATTTGTAAGATATACTTTATCATATTGTTAATCATCAGACCACAAATTACGATATTTTAAATTTATTTTTTATTAATTATAAAATTTAAGTACTATAATTTATATATTTATATTATTATGATTATAATTATTTATTTTTTCATCAAGAATAAAATTTCGAAGTAAAATAAGATATATTATTAATTTTAATTTCATAATTAATTTTAAATAATTATTTATCAATTATTAAATAATTGTACATATTATAGTTATTTGTTGTTGTTTTATGTTATATTATAGAAAATTATCATTTCAAAAAAATTAAATAAAAAATTAAAAAATAATATAAAAAATATATTTAAAATAAGAAATAAAAAATATAAATAGTAAAATTTTAAAATAGAAAGTTAAGATTATATAATAAAAAAATTTTAATAAAAATTGAAAACAATTTATAAAGAAAAATCAAAAAACATAAAAATAGAAAATTTAAATAAAAACTAATATTTAAATTTATTTCATTGATTTTTAAAATTTTTGAATATATAAAAACTAACAACATTATAATATATAGTAAGAAATATTTCATTTAAATTTAGTAAATTTTCTCCTAAAATTATATTACAAAAATTAAGTATGAATTAATAACTAGTTATTTACTATAATTATTTCACATTTATATAATTTATAATTTATTTATTAATTTTATTTTTTATTATTAAATATTAATATTGTTTATTTGATTGATTGTCACAAATTATATTATTTAAATTTGATAAATTTACCATTAAAATTATATTATATAAGATTGAATATATAAATTAATAAATAATTTTTTGTTATAATTTTGCATATATGATTACAAAATTTAACTAATTTATTTTATCATTTTATTTATTTAATAATAATTTTTTAATAAAATAATAATTAATTGTTCAATCAATTAATTAATTAACACAAAAATATTAAATTTATTTAAAACTTAATATTATAAATATCATGCAACCCTTGGTTTACTACTAATTACAGTGAAATATAGACGTTGCGCGAAACATTTTTATCGGATTAGATATTTGAAGTGAAAGATACTCACGGGAGAGGAAAGCAGCGCCGCGATCGCCGCCCATGGAAGCAACTCTTCGCTTCTCTCCCTTGCTATTTGGGCCCAGACCGTTTAACATTAGAGGTAAGGACTTAGCTGTTTGGTTGCCGAGAAGAGAAAATAATTGAGTGAAAATGAAGGTTCGGATAAGATAGGAAGTTCAGAAATATGTGTTGGTTTTACTGCTAGTTTTTGATATATGAATATCACCAAATTAGGGTTAGCTGTTGTAGCTGCACTTTTGGTTATGCAGGCAAATTTATTGCGGCATATTTGCTTGTGCTTTGTGATTTTCTGTTATAGTAATCACAGCAGTCATGTCGGAACTGTAATCATCTAACTTAAATGATGTGGTCATTACGAATGGGATTAATTCATTTTCTTTTGTTCTTGATTTGCTTCGTTATTCCTCTGTTCTTGGTAAGTTAAAAGAATAGTATGGTTGCTTCTAAACAAGTGTATTAGGAATCATCTGTGGTCTAGTATGGTGGCTTCTAAACAAGTGTATTAGGAATCATCTGTGGTCTATATATATTTTCCTTTTTTACAGGTAAAATCAGCGAGCATAATCTTCAACTATGTCACCCACTACGTGCAAAGACCTGTCCTTCTCTGAAGAAAAATCTAGTAGAATCAAGTAGGAGAAATTTCTGGCGGCACCAAAGACGTTTTCCATTGAAGAAATTCTCCATCAATTCTTCAGATAAACTCCAGAGCGACCAAGTGAATGCTGAACTGACATCTTCATGTGAAGTTGTACCACCAAAAGCTGATGATGGGGCTGCTTATGGCAGTTTTCCTAGTTCTAGTAACTTTAATACTTTGCGGTCCGACCCTAAAATGTTTCAAAACAGGTTTTTGGATTTTGTACGCATAAGTTCTGTCCTTAATAATGCTGCTGAATCATTTTTTAAGAGTGAGATAAGGCGGAGGCTTTTTGTGACAGCTGTACTAATCATAATCAGTCGTGTTGGATACTATATTCCTCTTCCTGGTTTTGATCGAAGGTTGATGCCCCAAGATTACCTTAGCTTTATCTCAGGTTCTGTAGGTGAGTTTTGTTTGATTAGACACACACATTCATCCCCACCAGCAAACAAATAGTCAGATAAAACATTTATAGTATCCTAGTATCCTATATATACACACACGCGCACACACACACACACACACACACACACAAAAACACAAACACGCATAGTTTCCATTTCTTTTTTTTTTTTTAAAGAACTTTTGATCCATTCTGCTTTTGGCAGATGAACTTGGTGACTTCTCAGCAGAGCTTAAACTGTCATTTTTTCAGCTTGGGATCAGTCCTCAGATATTAGCATCAATACTTATGCAGGTTCATCCCTTTCTTGAGTTAATTTACTTATATCTTAGTTACAAAATTTTGTGTGATTGTTTTGTACTTTGGTCGTGAGTATTTTCATCTCTGTACTTTGGTCGTGAGTATTTTCATCTATGTGGAATTTGCAATTTCATTGGTTATAGTAATCTGTAAAGTAGTCTGGACCATGACATGCTCTTGATCATGGTTCTTCTTTTGGTCCTAGTGTCACAAATTTGCAGGTGTTTAAGGTTTAGTTTTACTTGCTATGAAGTTGAATACCACTCTTAATTAATTAGAAAATGTAATTGAAGGATAAAAAGGTATCGATTTAAGTTTTATTGTATAGTGTGCAATCCTTCATTGTACTACTTAAGGGTTGAACTTCATATTATTTTAAAACCTTTTGTCTACTTTGCCATAAGTAATCCTTTTTTAAGTTTGTTAATTAGACACAATCTTTCACATTAATGTTGATTGTAGCCAAACATGGAAGAAATGTGCCAAAAATGCGAAATTACTGATGTGGGATATGTTTTATTAATAATTAATTCCTATGAGCATATTTCCGGGGAATGATAGGAAGGGAAGATGCAGCAGAAAAATTTATCTTTTTCCTCTGTTTTTTTTATGATTTTAAATGTTAAATATGATTTATAATTTTTTAACATATAACTAATATATTTTTGTAGGCCTTATTCATAAATAACCAGTTCAAAGGTTCAACTCACATTGATTTTTTTTTTTTTTTTAAATACCGTATGTGCCATGTTTTTAAGTTGACTTGCCTTAATTCATACAGTGTAAAAACCTATATTCACAATTGATGAAACTAAAAGGACTGACCATGGTTACAGATTGGACTAATGATTTGGATTTTTTGGTGAAAAATCCTATTTTTATTTAAAACTTAACAAATAACACATAATGACTTCTGTAGATCAAGTGAAACTCACCAGTCTAAAATAAAAGAGATGAAAGAATTGTTTTGCTTAGTGGGTGTTATCAGATTTGTGACCATATTTTTTGCTTGATTATAATGTTTGTATATATTGATGGACCATCCATGTCAGCGTTTGCTTTCATGATATTTGTTCTTCCATCAAGAATTTTTCTATCTTCCATGCTTTCACTTTCCTTTCTATATATCCATTATATGCGGTTAAAACTGTTTGATACTCTCATCCTTCTAAGTTTCCTACTTTATTTGCAGAATTTAATATGAAATTCTTTTTTTTTTTTCCAACCTTCTTTTTTCTCCCATCTCATTCACTTGCTATAAGAATGCTTGGATCCATGTTGTGTCATTTCTTTTCTGCAGTATCAGGCTTTGCTTACATTTGCTACTTTTTATTAATTTGATCTACAGGTGTTATGCCATGTGGTTCCATCCCTAGTGAAGCTGAGGAAAGAAGGTTTAGATGGCCATGAGAAGATTAAAAGTTATATGTGTGTCTAGTTATTTATCTCAAGCAGTGAGACGAGTCCTTGCTATTGACTATTGTGTTGAATTTACTTTCAGTACACCATGTGGTTTGTACAGATCAAATGTGTTCTTGTATCCATTTCAGATGGTGGACCTCTCTTGGATTTGCGATATTAGAAGCTTTGGTGGTTGCTTCTTATTCACTTCCATATTCAATTTATGCAGCCAGTCATGGGTATTGCAGTGAGAAAATTTTAACTGTTTAAGCAATCATTTTAGTTTTACTTTAACCACCAATTCTCCCACAAATAGAACTGACATAAAAATTCAAAATCCTGTGAACATTTGAAGTCAAAACTCATTATACTTAGTATTTTCTGTAATCATCTTTCCAATATCAATTTTGGTTTTCATCATTCACTTGTTCTACAATATTGTCTTTGATTGTTTCATCTCATGTGACACTTGTTGCCTCAGCCTTGGTTTTATTCGTGTTATGCTCAATATTTGCATATTCGTCCTTTTTAATTGATGTTAATCATTAAGGGATAGTGCCACAACACTATCCACTAGATGCTTAGAAGTTGTTTGCTCACATTAGAAGGTTATATAATGCTTTTGCAGGGTCAAGCATGTGATTGTGACAACTCTTTTGTTGGTCTGTGGTGCAATGACTATGACTTGGATTTGTGATACAATATCAGAATCTGGATTTGGTACTATTCTGGGATTTGTTCTTTTGTTTACCTTCTCTCTTGTATGTTTATCATTTGTGGCTGAAGTTTTTGCTTTTGGGTTCTTTAGCTTGTTCACTTATCTCCAAGATCAGGAGAACCTCAAAAATTGGAAGAAACTGGTGTTGTTTGGTTATCTTAGATATACCAAAAATAATTTGTTCATTCTTTCTGTTCTTCACTTTCTTAAATCTTGTCCACATCTCAGGTCAAGGTTCATCTCTAATTATATGTGTGGGAATTCTGACGGGTTACACAGATACGTTACACAAGATGTTGTGTCAGGTCTCAGGTATGTGACGAGTGATCAAATAAATAGTATTTGATTGCAAATCTTGTATGCATCGTCCTCCTTTCTGAAGATGAAGATTAGTAGGCATAGCTTTGGATTGCAATTTTTCAATGCTTTTTGCTACTTAAAAAATAAATGCAGCAGTTGTTTGTAAACTGTAGCAGATATGAAACAGAAGTGGGTTGAAACTGTTTTTGAAATTCTTTAATTAATTTTTTCTTAAAAAAGTTGAACACTGCACCTGAAGGTGTGGAAGTAAGAAATACTTTTCTTTTCATACTAAAAATTTGATGATTGAACCATTCTTGAAATTTAACCAAATATACGGCTAGAGCAAGCAGTTAGAATGTTATACTTTTAAGCTTCAATAGAGGTGAACATAGCATATTTTTGCACCATTGAACTAACCTGCTAATTGTGATTCCTCATAGTGCACCATGGGAACTGCTAAAGGCTATATTTATTTATGTATGCACAGGGAGAGAGTACCAGCTATACTTTTTAACTATTTCAGAAATTTTCTATTTATTATAAGTATTAGGTGGTGATATTTATTTCAATCTTTTCTCTAATACAGGAAGTGTTGTTAGTTGGTGGCCGTACTTGTTCGCAGTGTTGGGTATTTTTACTATGGTCACAATGTGGGCAGTTGTTGTGACTGAAGGTTGCAGGAAAATTAAACTGCAGTACTATGGTTTTAAACTTGCTTCAGCTGCTAGGTAATACCATTTGTCTCTCTGCAAATTATCTTTTTCGCTGTGTCATTTGAAGTGATTGATTCTGGATATGGCATTCTATTATACATATGCATGGGAGCTCTATTATGATATGGTATCTTCTATAGCTTTAGTACCTGAGCAATGACTAATAATTTGACAAACTGCCACTACAATAAAATTCATTTTAACTGTATATTTTGATTTCTATTCCTTATGCATTCGCTAATTATATGTGTAATTAACCCATCCAGCTGTATTTCTGTTTTGGCCAGGGATGATTCCCCATTTACTGAAGTGGAACCGTATATCCCTTTTAATATTAATCCTTCAGGAATGCAGCCAGTTCTTACCACAACTTATCTCTTAGCGATTCCCAGTATTATTGCAGGGTAATTTCATTAGATCACATGTTCATTTAATTCTTGTTTCATGTAAGGGTTAGTTTTGCTTGGAATGATTAGATCTTCAAATTTGTATACTGCTTTTTTGCTTAATATAGCATGACTCTGTTACTAGTTTTGCTGACCTGTCTAGGAGTTTGATTTACGTTTCTAACACATGGCATTGATGGCAGGATTGTGGGTTCGCCTTTCTGGGTGCATGTTAAAGAAATACTGAACCCTGAAACTTCTCTTGGTGCAAAGCCATGGGTTTACTATTCAATATATGCAATTTTTGTCTTCTTGTTCAACATATTTGATATTGTAAGTAGCAACTTTTTTTGGATTTTTATTCTAGAACAGGATTGAGACTTTGATTATGTGCTGTTATATGACTGTAAAGTTTTCTGTTTAGCCATCCCTCATAAATGCTGCTTTTGTAATCATTATGAAAATGACAGTTATGTCTATATTGTAATTGCATGTTATGATCCATTAGTTCTTTTATTTAAATGTCGTTTAATCACAGCTTCTGTCCAGGCCAACTTGCCAAAGGAGATCGCAGACTACTTGAATAAGATGGGTGCCAGGATACCAAATGTTAAACCTGGGAGGGCTACCATTGAATACCTCACAAAGATCCAAGCATCAACACGTTTCTGGGGTATATTTGGTTAGTGGTTTTGCAAATATGATCTGTAGCTTTAAACTCACTTTTTTTTTTTTTTTTTTTTGGGGGGGGGGGGGGGTGGGGGGTTTTTATATTGCCGGGGGCTTATTGTTTATTATTTTTGCCACAACAAAAACCAATATTTATCATTAAATGCCTCCCAAAAATTTTGGATTTTTATTCTAGAACAGGATTGAGACTTTGATTATGTGCTGTTATATGACTGTAAAGTTTTCTG